>JAVYIG010002329.1:0-87500 GCA_035222895.1 Strongylocentrotus droebachiensis
GAAGTGCTGTAAACTGTTTCTGCTGACCATGTCTCTCAACTCCCTCAAATAATATGAACTCCTGACCTTCTGTACTCAGATGTCAGCTCCTGGTTTTAGGCTGAACCTTTTGTCCCCCCGCCCCAGTGGTCTGTGTGTCCTTGTTCATGGTTTCTTCAATTTTCTGGTCGACTGGGATTCTGCCAAAGACGTCCTACCAAGTTGTACAGAAAATCTCTGGCCCTGCATGAATTGTTCATGCACATCTGGGTGATCAATTGGCCAGCCGGGACATTTGTACATAATAACTATAGTAGGGAAGAAAGCGTGCTTAGTTCAGTTTGTCGTCGGCGTAGCACCAGGGAATCATTGCACGAATGAAAGCGAGGTGCAGCAACCATGCAGACACCCTCTCTAGATGCCCTAACCAGACCTAGCATAACCTCGACGATGTCCACATACATCCAGAAGGCCGAGAGGGTCCCATTCTCCCGTATCAGGTAATCAAGGTAGACATCAAACAGCTTAAAGATATGGGCTCAAGAACTGGTTCTCAATCATCTCACAGCCAGCAGCTTGAGAAACATATTGACATAGGCTGTTCACGACTATAAGGCTTTCTTCCAGGTGAACCTGGTCATCAGTGTGGTTAGTTTCTAGACAGGGTAGGAAGCCTTTCAACGCCTGTCGCATAAATTATGCCTCGTACAACAACTTGACTGCACAGTTGTACTTGCAGCATTCCATCACTCCAGCTACAGAGCCAATATCAGTGACACCTGACTCTACACATAGGTCCCTCAGTCAAGCATCTTGAAACATCTTCTCAATGGGTGACCACAGTGTGCATATGCCAAAAGATATACATCACAGGGACTTCACAGTTTTTATACAATAACAAATAAATGGTCATTAATATGATGAATCTGTGCTGGTTCCAACATTGCATACAATCAAATGAAGTTTTCTAGCATCTAATGTAGTCATCACAATGTTATATCTTTCTAAACCCTAAGAAACAGCTTGTAATATACAGTGGCAGACTACATTTATGGTCATTTTGCTCTGATTTTATGCAAATGTATGAAAAATAGCAGTGATGTCCTATGTTAATGTCCAAAATAATGCTTTAGCTGTGTTCCCTGTGCCTGAAAACCTGGGTATAGACACCAAAATGAACTTTCAACACCTCTCCAATCCCAAGATATAGCCAAAATATGGCATATAGTACCGTACAGGGCATCTTGTTAACTCTAATTCATGTTGCCATGGTAACAATGGGAAGGTACTAAATAGCATATTCTTGGCTTATATGATGTATTAGTCATATAGTTGTTTCATTAAATTGGAAAGGGGACTTTAACTTGTCTTGAAAGGGCGTATTGTCTAATATGTTACTGAAAATACGCCAAAATCCTTGATTTTAGGCCATTCTGGGGTCGTTACTATGGCAACCGTTATAAATGGTAATGTAATTTGCATTTCATTACTTTACTTTATGGTGAGGTATTCTAAACTTTTATTCTGTGGGCCTGAAAACCTGGATATAGACACCAAAACTTTCAACAGCTCTCCAATGCCAAAATATAGCCAAAATATGGCATATAGTACCGTACAGGGCATCTTGTTAACTCTAATTCATGTTGTCATGGTAACAATGGGAAGGTACTAAATAGCATATTCTTGGCTTATATGATGTATTAGTCATATAGTTGTTTCATTAAATTGGAAAGGGGACTTTAACTTCTCTTGAAAGGGCATATTGTCTAATATGTTACTGAAATTACTCAAAAATCCTTGATTTTAGGCTATTCTGGGGTCGTTACCATGGCAACCGTTATAAATGGTAATGTAATTTGCATTTCATTACTTTCCTTTATGGCGAGGTATTCTAAACTGTACATTTTTACGCATTCAAAAGTGTTTTTATAATTTTTAAATGACTTTAACTGTTTCTTTGAATAATACCGGTTTTAGTGTAGTGTTGCCATGGAAACTGCTGATTATATGACTAAGCTGTACATTCGGAAATGCTATCATAACTTTTTACACGTATATATACCCACCAAACAAAAAAAAAGTACAAAGGTTTTGCCACCTCTGGTGGTACCAATATCTGGTCTGGCCCATGGACTAAGTGTGCAAGTCTGATTCGCGCGTACTGTTGCAATTAGTTTAACCAGGATGTGAGCTTATCATTACCATTATCATCGAAAAACAGGTACTTAATGCCAGATTCATGACGCATATAACATATAACCATACCATAGCGATAAAACGCTATCTAAATTATATTTTTAGCATCCTAATCCCCCCAAACAAAAAATAGATCGAGAAAAAATAAAAATAAAGAAAGAATGAAAAGTTTTCACTGTTTGCTGCTAATCCTTTATTGGTTTACATTGCATTAGATGATTCAGAGGCATTTTAAACTTCAATATTTGATATTTTTCAATATATTTTGACGAACTGGTAAAAAATGAGTCTGTTTACCATATTCCCCCAAAACAAAAAAAAAGACCGAGAGAAATATAAAAAATAAACAAAGAATTAAAAGGTTTCACTGTTTGCTGCTATTCCTTTATTGGTTTAAATTGCATTGGATGATTCAGAGGCATTTTTAACTTCAATATTTGATATATTCTAATATATTTTGACGAACTAGTCAACAATTAGTATGTTTACCATAATCGTGTATGCACATGACCATGGACTCCTGTGAAGGCTGTTAGCCAAGAAAATGTGAAACAGAAGAAGAAATGGTGTTTTATCTGAATTATCTCGCACTTTGCCTGAAGCTAATGTAGTGCATCAGTTCATGTAACAGACCCTAACCAGCCGAGTAGGGTGTCAGTATTAGTATCACCACTTTCTCACCAAATATTTCCGTGCGGCGGAATGAAGTGTTACTGCCGTAGGTATGATTTCACGAAGAAACGCGAATTAGTCGCTATAAAGTTACGTCGACTGCCCTACGAGCGCGGTGACTGACAACTAAATTGAGAAAATAGCCACATGCCCAAGGTTGCATGTCTAATATTACGACATGGCTTACATAGTCATCCCATGATATGTCAAATTTAGATGTGCGGCCCTTCTTTACCCAGGTCCCCACCCTCCCCCACCCGAATAAGCTACCCTCTGCCAAACAGGCGAAAAAAGCAATCGAATTCATGAGTCAATGCACCAATATGATATGGTCACATATTACTTTTATATTAATGTAGGGATACTATGTTAGCTGTTACTGATGTAAAGCTGACTGTTTTATAAATTCAATGAAAGCATGATTGAAGAACTCTTTAAGAGAACCGTATCCCTTTAATAAGCAAGCACTATTTCATTTACCCATAAATACACCAATAAAGATAAATCTTGCCCGAGACAACTAAAACCCTGATGTACAAATACTCAAAAAGTGACTTCACATCTAATGAAGACAGAAATTAACGAGTTATCATTAAAATATTTACCATTCTTTTTCTCCATCGAAAGATGCGAAAATCATTGCAGTTTGCTCAACATTGTGAGCCTTTATAAAATGGCGCCTTGCAAGAATACTCCCAAGGAAGTTAAACATGTGAGTACATTGTGTGAGGGCAAGCCTGAATCCGAGAACACGATGAATGTATCTATAAAGTGCTAAGTTAGAGCCATCGTCGGTGTATTTAACGCTATATAAACTATGATTATCATTCCTACCTTCATTATCAGCATTATTGTTATTATTGTTAATTTTTATTATTATTATTATTATTATTATTATTATTATTATTGTCATTTTTCTTCTTTTTCTTCTTCTTCTTCTTCTTCTTATTATTATCATTATTATAATAACAAATGCCCATTACTCATCTCAAGGGATATGGAGACCGAGCATTTTCCTATATTGCTCCTCGCCTGTGGAATTCCCTCCCATCATCTAATCGCGAAATTGACAACCTGCGCCACTTCAAAGCTTCACCCAAAACTCACATCTTCCTTCAGAAATTTAAATGCTAAATTTATTTGGAGGAGCTCGCGCCTTTGAATGTTTTTTGAAACAGATATATGGCGTCATACAAATGCTGTGAATCATCATCTTCATCATCATTATCATTATTATCATAATTATTATCATTATCATTATAATTATTATCATTATCATTATAATTATTATCATTATCATTATAATTATTATCATTATCATTATAATTATTATCATTATCATTATAATTATTATCGTTATTATTTTTTTATAATTATTATCACCATTGTTATTAATGTTGTTATAATTTTTATTTTATTTTTGTATAGCTTCCTTATTAATATCATTTCTTCCCTTCTTTCATATCTAATGAAGATCATGTCTGCTTTATAATGTGTACGTATTACCCGTATCTAAAAATAAACAAAACAAAAAACGCTCCGAATTAGAAAAGAAAGAGGAACAGAGAAAGGAAAATCTCAATTTTCTTCCCGATGGAAAAAAAAAATCGTTTGATCAGAGAAATGTAAGGTTTGATGAAATAACCACAGGCTTCCAAGAATTGTAGTCATCAACGTGATTACTTTGTCATCCTAGATACTGTAATACAGAAAGCATGTAATCGACCTGTACCTCCAATGTATACTCAAGTGTTACCCCTCAATTTCATTTAAAATTAAATACCTTCTGGCATTATCGGTTCTCGCTAGTTGTGAATAACATGGATCAATGCATTGGGGGGGGGGGGGGGGAGGGGGATAATCGTCTTCATTCTAGGGATTACGGACGGAGAGGGGCGGAGAGGGACGCAGTAATAATAGCAGTAGTAGTATTATACGTAGAAATAGTATAGCAGTAGTACTGTAAGTAGTAGTATCAGCAGCATCGGTATCATTATGATCATAGTTATTGTTATATCCTGCATCACAAATTTATTGTTTTCTGATTGATTGAGAGCTCTTCACGTGACCAGAAATATTTCAACCTTTTTATGGTTGCTCTGAAAAAGTGCTATTTGGGAGTACTACTTGGCGATAATATTTTGGAGATGACAATTGTTTAGATGATGTTTTTTCTAAAATTGTGAAATTTTATTAAAATTGTAAAATATTAAAATGTTTATCATTTTGGACATTTCTAAACAAAACAAAATTATTTTGAAATTTTATTGAAATCTTAAACATTGATTAACAGATAAGAATTTTCTTTAATTTTTGTAAAATCTTAAAAAACAGTTTAAGATGCAGGATGTAAAAGAAATTTACCCTGCCTACTTGTCGATGTATAGTACTATTTGCTGAGGATCAACCCCTCAGCAAATAGCCTAGTACTATTGGAGTCACCTCTTGCCCATAGTTTTAACTAGAACCTCTCAAGACAGTATAATGTTGGTATATTAGTATCATTAGTAGTAGAAGTAATAGTAGTAGTGGTGGTAGTGGTATTAGAAGTGGTGGTGGTGGTAGTAGTGGTAGTAGTAGTAGTAGTAGTAGTAGTAGTAGTAGTATAGTTTATTAACATTATTTCCTGCATCCGTTTTAGGCACTGAAGCTTAGATATCTGAAGAACAGTTAATGACATATGAATTTAATTTATGATCAATATCTTTAACATCATCAATCTTCTTAACTTTATGAATAAAATAATCAGGCAATTTATGTTCAGATGGACAAAGTAATACATTTATAACAGTCAAAGTACTTTTATATCCTTTTTGACTTTGCTTAAATTTTTCACAGAAATATGACCGTTTTGCATGATGTAGTACATTTTTTACTTTCTATCTATATTGCTTATATTGTAGTTCATTAGAGACGGTTATATCATGTGAAAACGTATTGTATAATCTAATTTTCTTCCTAATGTTAAAGTTAAATCCAATGCTTACGAATTTTACTCTTTACTTTTTTATTTTTAAGCAATGCTGTATTTTTTATCACATAAATAAATATCATTATTCTCATTCTTCTGCTTCATGTTATCATTAGTATCATCTTGGTTTTTCTTTTTCTTGTCGCTAACAATATTATCATTACTGTTGCCTTGTCTGTTAAGAAAACAATAGATATATGTATTCATTTCTCCACAGTTTTCTAAATATATATATACAGCACGTCCCAGAAAAAACGAAACCGAGAAGTATCGATGTTCTATCATAAAAATCAAAACTATAATTAATGAATGATACATATTTGGAAAGCTTAGAGTCTCCTGTTTCATGTGATGCTATTCAGATAATGCATATTTCACGCAAAAGTGATTAAAAGCAATTTGAAGGAAGGAAACCAAAAAGACATTTGGCGGGCGGTATCTGAATTTCGAAGAAAAATTCACATTTCTACAAAGTTGAGTTTCTGCCCTTTCATATGACACCTCAATCAGGAAAAATGAGCGAGGAATGACAAAGTTCTGTTTGTTTAAAGAAGTGCTTGCATTTCCATAATTTTATTAAACGAATTCGTTTTCACTGGCTGCCTGCCGTATCAATAAACGAAATTAACAAAAGACTTAACTCCGTTTCGTTGACAATCAGCCGTAGACGAGAGTCTTCATGCATGGCTGATTGTCAACGAAACGGAGTTCAGTCTTTTGTTAATTTCGTTTATTGATACGGCAGGCAGCCAGTGAAAACGAATTCGTTTAATAAAATTATGGAAATGCAAGCACTACTTTAAACAAACAGAACTTTGTCATTCCTCGCTCATTTTTCCTGATTGAGGTGTCATATGAAAGAGCAGAAAAGGAACTTTCTAGAAATATGATTTTTTCTTTGAGATTCAGATACCGCCCGCCAAATGTCTTTTTGGTTTCCTTCCTTCAAATTGCTTTTAATCACTTTTGCGTGAAATATGCATTATCTGAATAGCATCACATGAAACAGGAGACTCTAAGCTTTCCAAATATGTATCATTCATTAATTATGGTTGTGGTTAAGTTATGATAAAACATCGATACTTCTCGGTTTTGTTTTTTCTGGGACGCACTGTATATATATATTTTTTTTTTTTTACTAACTTCAAATATTTTATTTTTTATTTTTGGGGTAATGTATTCATTTTCTCTGAATAGCTCGCTTTAATATTTGCAATGATATGCTCTTTTATAGGTACATTACAATTAAAAACTGTAATAATAAAGGTTTGTAGAGATGAAAATCAATTGGTCCCTCCTGATTATTACTTTTATGTTGAGGTAAAAAGTTCACCTGATATTTTTAGCGAAGGGAGAAAGGTAGAAGCCTGATATATTGGAATCAACAGACCAAACTCATTTATAAAAAAAAATAGCCGTAATAGATTAAAAACCCTCTCCGTGATTCGTTTATTTTAGCTCAGGTTTGTTTACCTCTCCTGGGTATGCTGGCCAATACTTCGGCAAAACTCAAGTCTTCCATGCTTCCTGGTCTTAAGTTTATCCCTCTAGAGTTCAGGCCAACGTCCTTTCTTGATATTTGCTTAATTTTCAAGAGCCTTTTAACTATACGGACAACAAATAGACACATAACAATTCGACGGGCGAGCTGGATGTCTTTGGGCATGATGGTAAATAATTTTTTAGTCAGACTATAGTGCGCTTAGAGACACCAGTATTAAGCGCCTAATAAATATTATGTATTATTATTATTATAACAACCACAGTGGCTAATAAGACAATCTTGGTACGTTTCGTTATGGTGTGTTTAACACATTTGCTTTTTTAAACTTTTTAATATAAATGTGCCTCCAATGTTAAACTGTATGTTGCTTAGTAATACAAGTTTAGTTAAAATATTATCATTTTCGTGCATCAGTTGACAAATCTTCTTACAATGCCAATGATTTGGTCTGCTGTTCTATGTGACACCAAACGGCCTTTGCTTCAGGTTCCTAATTTACACCAAATGTAATCTTGACAATCTGGTCGAACTTGAAGCAGATGAGAATGGAAGATTATATATCAAACAAATTATCACATGATTTCACAAACGCGATTAAAGGAAAATCTCACCTTAAAGCACAGCTACTCTAAACGAAAGCAGACAAATCATGGAAGCAGACTGGCAAATATCAGAACGAAATTGAACAAACAATACAAATGTTATGATCATGTTAAATATGTTATCACTGTACACATAATGTGCACTTCAAACTGGTTGAACCGGTCTCATGTCACTGTGACGTGTGCCGGAGAAGTTTTAATTTGGTCCAACGCACAAATTGACTAAAGTATCCATGGGTAATTCAGGAGGGCCTTTAATTTTAGACATCCTATAATAATGTACTATCCATCATATATTCTGAGGACTTCTCCGAGGGTGAAGGCATTTAGGATGAGAAAAAAAAGACATTAATGATTTCCATTTGTACACACGACCAACGGTAGAAGGATCCGAGACTACGTCACAATACACTGAGCAAAAATGGAACAATAAAATAGAAATGCAAAAAATGAAAATGAAAATGGATTCTGCTTGTTTTTCTAGCTAGCGCACATGTCTGAACTAAATAGATTTAAGGAGCTGTATTCCTAGCAGTAAGCCCATGTGATACCCTTAAATCTCTTCTGCTTCAGGAGATTAAGAATAATATCGGCCAATATTCGCTAAGTTTGTTTACTGAGTACATTTGATACGTTTCGGCTGTATTGCCGCATCCTAACTAATATTCTTAAATTATAAGGCTTTGAAAAAGTGTTCATATATATATAGTCCAAAGAATATGATTATAGCATCGGACATGAAAAACAAAAGCAGGTGTTTTTATTTTGTTATAAGTTTTTAAATTTTTAGATATAAAAGCTGATTTTTTGTTCTCAATTTTCTGTCTTATTTAGTCCAATGCCAAACCGTATGCTGAGCAAAATGATTTTACCAAATTATCATACGAGCAAATGAAAAGAAAATCAGAAGACAGAAAGAAAATGGTTTTTTACCTAATTAAATTATTATTTTAATAATTATATTTGCACTTGTAATTATATTCTAGAATAAATTTGTCAACATCCTACAATATTAAAAGCACAGAGAGTATCGATGAGTATAGAGCGCTGTTTACTTATTATTATCATTATTATTAATGAAATAGTAATTACGAGGAGTGTTTATGTTAGTGGTGAAGGAAAAAACAAATTTTAGCAATAATATTATCATAAAAAAGCTTTTCCTTTAAACATGGTAGCATTGTAAAACCATGACAAGAAGTCGAGAAAAATAATATATCAATTAACATGTACCCTTTTTTTACAGTTTAATACTTTAAAAGGTTTGTTATGCATCTCATTAAATTTAGATGAGATCCTAATCATAAGGGTGCTAAGTATAATATTCAAAATATTCATAAACATTTTGTCTGGAACCTGAAAAAAACACACACACGAAAAAGGTCGTCTAAACCTTGAAATGCAGCATCTAGATTACCCGTCTCCTCTTTTTTCTTCTTCTGCTTCGTACTCTTCCTTTTCTTGTTCTTGTGCCTTCTACTCTTCTTTTTCCTTTTCCTCTTCTTTTCCTTTCCTTCCTTTCCTTCTTTTTTTGACCTTTTTATATTGCTTCTTCTTCGTTTTCATCGGTAACATTTCTTGTTATTATCATTATTATCATTATTATTATTATCATTATTATTGTTGTTAATATTTTCATTATTACTATCATCATTATGTTTAGTAATATTATTAAGCTCTGTAATAACGGAATATGTTATTCACGTTTTTTCAAGCGCAAAATATTCTTCTTTGGTACTGAAAATGCTAGTCTACAAGAGCGTGACCATTACAAAATACCCAAGACGTTCAAGATGACATGTGTGGAATTGTGATTATCATTCAAGATTCAACATAAACGAATCTAAACCCCTTCTATTCCCTTTTCTAATAATCGCTTCCATCCTACTTGATCTATTGTGTCCTTCAGCTCACACCTACAATCCTCTCGATTTCACGACGCAAGCCGCTTTCCAATCCCTTGCTAATTCCTTAAATCAACGCCGAGATCAGAAACATCTTTCTGATATGACGCCCTCTTCGACTAGTTTATTCGCATGTTGGCAGAGTATTTGTTGTTTGTGTGTTGGTGAGTGCGTAAGACATTAATTTGATCGGCATGCATCCGTCTCTCTTATTCCCATCGGAGTGCGCCGAGTGTGCGCAACTGACGCAACTCGTCTGTCTTCATTCGAGTCGACGGCTTTCCTCAGTTATGCGCCACTTGGGTGTCTAACCCCGATATTGAATCGTCGCTCGCTTGCTTACAAGCGGCCCACTCGCCACATCCATTTTTCCTCGACCGGATACTTTGGAATTAATCGCTTTGCGGAGGACGACGCAATTTGTCTTACTTGTTTTTGTAAAGTTCTGTAGAAATGCCATATCGTATTCACGGTACACTGATAAACAGCACTTGAGGATCCCCTTGGTATTTCATTAGCTTTCTAGGAGATAACTTTCCGCCATAAATTGACTTGTTTCCAATAAAAATAACTTGCAGCCAAGGAGGACGAGGCTGTTCATCGTCATCCGAATGAGTGGGTGATTTCGACGATAGAGAATCGCGGAATATTGTGCATTGTTTTGGAACATGTGAGGCCCACGGCTACCTTTATATATCTTTCTTCGAAATTTCGATGAAAAGTTAGCTTGTGGCTTATTTATCTGGGAATTACTGGAGACAGAGGGCGAAAGACAACGAACGAGACAAGCCGAAGGTTTCAAACAATTAATGAGAGATTGGCTGGGACAAAAACTGAAAGTTTCTTCGCATCAAAAAGAAGAAATTTTTTGAGGAACAGTGATAGCAAAAATTGCTCCCATCTTGACCAAAGCTATATGATTAGTACTCTTGACGTCAACTGTTCGCCGCTTGATTCTAGCTTCAACGAATATTATTTTCGCAACTCTCTTTTCTGCCACTACGTCTGTCTCACACTTCATGCACCGACAACCCCTACTTTAAAACGTATCCAGTATTCATAAGAATGTACCCTTATAGGGTGATGAATATTATGTGAACACCTTGGTCAGGGTTTACCTGCCAGTATATTCATAGTTTACACGCCTCCGGAATCACGTTTCCTTTTTAGCTCTGAAAATGTGCGTCATTGCTAGAGGGTAATGTATTCGATTTTGAAATAGCACAAACATATCCATCACCTACGGTCTACCCTGTATGTGGATGAAGACATACTAAATTTAAATGCAAATAAGTGTGGTTGACGCTGCACAAGAAATGTCTACATTCGATTGATTTTTAATAGGATTGCGACGAAAATAACCAACCTCGTCAACCGTGAAAATCGCTTAGCACTGGGTCGATAGAACTTAAGAGGTTAATATCTATTCTGGATTGCATTTCAACTTTAGATTCGTTCATCAACATGCAGCGTCTTTGAATTATTATATGTACACGTTTTAACCATGGATTAGCACGTGCATGATTCTACATACACTTTTCAAATAATTTGGAAGTTCATTCTACCGTGGAATTTTGAATTCGTTTTTCTTTGCGCTCCCAAAATCGAACCATGTCGGACTCGGAGGAGCACTACCGTTTGGTGGTCATGGGGTCTGGAAAGGTAGGTAAAACCGCAATAATTCAACAATTCATCAACAATAAATTCGAGGAGAAGTATAAAGAGACCGTGGAGGATCTACATTGTCGAGAATATCATATCAACGGACATAGTATTAAAGTAGATATTCTAGACACTTCTGGGACATTGCAATTCCCAGCTATGAGGAGATTGTCTATCTCAACAGCGCACGCTTTTGTTTTGGTCTATTCTATTGACGATTCAGCGTCGTTTGATAACGTCAAACAAATATACAACCAGATCCAGGAACAGAGAACAAACTTCGGTGATATACCTATCGTGGTCGTAGGGAATAAAACCGATCTCGAGCTCCAACGTCGGGTGGACATCGACGAAGCCCGCGTGACTCTAGCGCAAAATAACTGGAACTGCGCGCACCTTGAAGCGTCAGCGAAGGAGAATTCTCTAATACTGGACATATTCCAGAAGCTTCTACAGATGGCGAAGATTCCCATTGCTAGGGAGTTGAGCCCCGTGTTGAAACGGAGAATGAGTGAGTACGGTTACAAGTCAAGGCAGCGGGGAGAGAGGAGAAGTTTCAGGGAAAGCGACAAGGATTTGTCAAGAAGTCGGAGCTTGATTCGGAGATCAGCGAGACCTAAAATGAAAGCAACGGACCCTAACAAAAATGACTGTGTCATCTGCTAGCTGTGAAGTCATGAGGAGAAAAGTCTGATTGTATCTATATTTGTATTGATTATGCGCTGTGTTCTGGACTGTGAATGTATAAGATGGATGGGCGTGTGATCTGATGAGTGTTATGTTAGGCTTCATCGAGTGTTGCATTTCTCCATGACTGCAAAGATGAGCTCTGCCTCATTTTGATTGTGAAAATCTTGTTGTGTTTAATGTGTAAGGAAAATGCATTTTCAGTTCTTCCACCATTTGCTGCAAAATGAGGAATGGAGGCTAATGATAATGATTATTCACTTTAGAACTTCTGTGTATAATGCATCTCATAATAATAATAATAATAATAAATATAATGATGATAATATATATATTTTTTTACCGAGGGTAGCCTCATCAGTAGTATTACTGTTCTCCCTGAGGGCTCTGCAATCATATCAAATTACCTTATTGACTTCATTTTGAACAACAAAAAAAGTCTACTAAAAAAGCCGATAACAGGTGTAATAAAGTGATGGAACATTTGGTACAGGCTAGTTAATGACCTATTATTCAGAAATGTTCGAAGAAAACTAGCCTCGATATCTTCTCGCCTTCCTCCAGTGTCCGTCTGGTCAAATTTGCAGGCAATTATCATCGGGAATTACATGGGGTTTAGGTAATAATGTGAAAGGAGAACGAGATGTGAAACCCCACAGTTTGCGAGAATGATAGTAATGATATCAAATAAACCAGCATACTCTCTGAACTCCTGCCTATAATGAGAGAGAATTAGAGAGACAAAACGAATTTACCATAACTGCAATGGATTTAAAGGTAGGCTTTACTACTTCAGCTAGAAGGGATTGGACCGCCCAGCGAGTCAGCGAGGTCACTGTGACAGGTGGCTGTCTCATTAACTCAGCTCTCATTTAACATAAGAAAAAGAGGATCATGGGGGACCAACAGGCACCGATTGGGGAAGTTTTCTATATAGAGGGAGCAAGTAGCTACAAGTAGGACAGTGTGCCTTTAAGCCTTCGGGGATTTCTCACTGTGGGGACTGGGAACCATGGCAAAAATGCCATACGGGGGAGTGTATTAACCGATGCGGTAACTAAAAAGCATTGTAACCCTTTTTATACTGCTTTAAACTTTATACCTTACAATTCAGAAATAAATAAATTAATCTATTAAGAATGAAAGTTGTTTCACCCGAAGATGATTTCTGTCTGCAGGGCCGAGTAGGTTAAACCACCCCCTTGCGGATTTAAGGAACCGTATGCTGCGCAAGAAGCATCGTTAAGAATCCGTGCAAATTAAATTAGTTTCTTCTCTGCACGGATAAGGTTTACATGCCATGTAGGGGTAAATACACTCTTGGCTCGAGATATGATGTTCATGCCTCCGGCGTTTGTTCTGATTTCGATGAGAAACAACCATGGAAGCCAAATTGTGTTTTGTATTTCCACACGGATCTATGATATGTCGATTTTGTAGCATCTGTTGTTGCCGTTATGATAAATGTAAAGAACGAAATACATGCTGTATGTGTATTTTGCCATTAGCATATGGATATGCCCGCGGGACTCGCTAAAACATGTATGGTTTACTTACCAAAGGAAAGCTTAATGTTTGTATAATTATTAACAAACGCTGCTCCGTATACTTTGGAGGTAGTGTCGCAGAAGCGTTGTTTCATCTTGATAAGAATATTGACTAAGGTATGGAATTTAATATCAAATCAATCGTTGTTTAAAGTAAACTGAAAGTTTGTTCAAGGCAAACGATACGATTTGGAAAGAGTTGAAAGAGATACATTATTATTCGTTGCACCTGTTATTTTTGCTCAATTATCTTATTTCATTTTCTATTGTCTGAAACCTTTGGAAACGTGATTAATTCATGAGGCAATGGCATTGCAAACGTACATAATGTGGTTATACATGTATATTGACTTTATTGTGGTATTGTAGACCAAAGATCTTTGACGATTGGACCAAGTTTTCCCACGGTTATATTGACCAAAGAATTTCCCACTTGTATGCTTCATCTCATTCTAGAAAACAAATGTTATCGGGTTTTCTCTTGCTTAGTTTAGATATAAATTCTCTAAAGGAGGAGAAACTATATGTATTAAAATCAGATTACTGTTTGAAAATTGACCATACACGCTTACACTAAATAGCGGCAACTCTTTGTCTCGATTAGTGCGTGAATAAAGCACATTTCCCCCTGTAATTAAGAAGTTGACAGAATTCTAAAACCCTATTTTGTGATCTAGTTAATACCAGATATTTTCTCCCCTTTAAATCCTTTTACTGCTAAAATGACGGTGAACAAGTGAGGGCAAAACATATAATTTCATTCAGAAAACATTGTGAAGTAATATATGAAGTACAGTAGCTATTCGCTATAAATCGAAACCCTAAACGCACATTAGTAGTGTACATATACATCGTGTTACTTCCCTGTTTCATTGGTTGACCAAAACCGGTAAAGAAAAAGTAAAATAGCTTGCTTGGTTACCAGCAAGCTAATTACGCTAGATTTTAACAAATTTTAAGTGCGATTATATATTTATTGTCTTTCTTGCTTGCTTCCAGACGATCTAAGTGGATGAGTTAACCAACGTAACACAATTGACAGCGTTTCAGGTGTTTTTTTCCACATTATTATCTTATTTTCGTTCATACACGTGTGCAGAGTCTCATATCAAGATAGCACTGTAGTGTGAATCGACTACCATTTTCTTCTCCTTAAGGCCTGTGCATATGCGCTTACTCCTACTATTGTCTAAGTTGACGCATATCCTGAGCAACGGTTCACTGTGGTGCACAGGTGATATCTACAGTCCCACGCGTGGGTTGTGGTGTTTGTTTGCATGCCGGCATCTGGCAATTCCGACCTTCCGTCGCCCTTTACAATGTACACACCGAGTAGACATACAACTGGTGAATATAGACCAGAAAATAAAACCCGGTGTATTTTATGAATAGGGTTCTTCCTTTTACTTATCACGTGACCTTTTCCACGGGCCTACGACGTAGGAAGTACCAAAGTTCATGTTTGGGTACGTCAGCCGTTTACCCTTATCCGCTTGTGTTTGATTGGCCTGGCTAGTAGAAGACGGGAATGGGCATATATTTATGAATTCCAAACACTATCCACATTTTGTTCCATCTTGCCATCACAAAATGAAAAAAAGGTTTACATATTTTGTGTTATCCCTGCATATACACACCACAGACGCACAAACGCACACAAACAAGGTAATTTATAATAGGAAGAATCGTATGAACGGTATAATGGCAAGGTTGATGATAAATTCTTTACTTTCACGTGCAGCATTCTCAAATATTACAATTAGGCCTTCTCAGAACTAAAAGGATGAAACCTTGATTAGTCTGTGTCAAACGATGTGGATTTAATTGCTTTTCTGACAGCTGCAGAAATGTCATTAATTTAATTGGACCCACCTTCACCACATCTATCAAATTTACCCAGAGGTGGCAATATTCTAACATAAATCCCATTCGTGCAATTTCATTGCACTATTGGGATTATTGTTCAGCATATATTAAGGACGTAGGTGCTGGGCAAATCCAATGCCAATTAATTAGATTAACACATATTCGCACCATTGTAGCGCCATAGAATTTCTCATAGGGTATTAATTGCTTCGCGATTGCTTTAAAGTGTACCCACAATAATAATGATGACAATAAAATAGTAATCTGCCATATTTTGATACTATTACCCCAGCTTTAGCTCATGCGACCACAGCGCTCAGCGTATTCCAATAGTCAATCCAACCACGTACTAAACCTGGGTCGAGTGTGGCAAAAGTCGATTAACGTTTTTCCAAAGGTAGTCCTCGAATCCCCTACATTGTCTAGCATGGTCTAGAGACGTATCGACTAAAGACTACAGCACATAAAGTATGTTACATTATTAAATGATGAAATGATGAGATCATTGTACTTTGTTTAAGCATTCCCCGTGGAAATAAGTCAACCACGCAATTTTCTTGTACGAGGAAATTTTCCATAAACTATTCATTGTAATGAGCTCATCATCCTTATCGTGTCTGTACTTAAAATAGACAGTAATTATACCTTAAGGTGATGGATGACGCTGGTGAGGTGACACTTCTTTATCTTTCATTTGTGCATAATACCATCGTATATTGTACAATATTTCCATACACACCTCTCTAGCATTGATGCATAATAAGGACAATTCTCCATGTGTTCTACCCGTGCTCAGTGAGTTCATATCTGTATTAGATATCGCGTTTTCCCGAAGGTAATTCAGGACCCTGTTTCATAAAACTTGATATCAATAACAAGTTAAAAGCTACTGTTATAAGCTACTGAAATCGAGTCAGCTGATTGGCTGAGAACAAATTTGTCATTGAAATTTGGCATTTGTTGAGAATAATTTTGTGTATGAAACGGGCCCCTGGAGTGTTTGAATCGGTTAAAAATCACATGTTATCACAAACCTACCTGTGTGGTTATGCTTAAACTTTACACGAATTGATTTGATTGATTAATTGATTAAATGCTCCCCCTTGTTCTTCCTTCTCCTTACTTTTTTGTCTTTTTATCTTTCTATGCTTATAATGTAATACATTTACCTCTTGGATTTGCTTTACTTGAACAAATGCAAGTGTAAATTTAAAAATATGAAAAGGTTAAATGTTTCATTCTTATTATTCAATCTCTACGCGCTACAAGCATGGATAAATTCATTATACAGTGATAAACACATTTCCCACTCTGTGCAGACAGCACAGGCAATATACTCTGTACATGCACAATGGTAAATTACTTCTGAAAAATGAGCTGCAAAACCAATTTATTAAGCTCCATATCCGAGCAATTTACAATGCATCAAAATGACATGGAGCCTTTTCACTCCTTTAGGCATTTTGATTCATGGCGAAGTTTATAATGCACTGTTCGTGGCTGTCGTTAGTAAAGAGCAAACTAAGCTAGGTCGCTTATGATTCATTCTCAACACATAAGTCGGTTCTCCATCAAATCATTGAAAATGGGACGAAAAGTGGCAAATATTGATGGAGAGGAAAATGTTCGTTGCATTAAAGAATCCATGGTGGAAGAGTGAGAGCATGTATGAACCGGGAGAGAAAGAGAGGTTTATATATATAGAGAGAGAGATAGAAGGGCCAGATAGAGAGAGGTAAAAACAAAAAAAGAGAGAGGGGGAGAGAGAGAGAGAGGGAGCAAGAAAGAGAGAGATAGAAAGAGAAAGAGAGAGAGAGAGAGAGAGGGGAGGGGGGGGGGGGGGTATGTAAAAGAACATTGTGAAAAAGAAGTCGTGACTTTTGTATGTGTTTTTGTGATTTTTGTGATATCTTTATGAAGAAGGTGAACAAAATAAACATAGGAACATTTTGAATATGATGATGTCGCAGTAATTCTGATGCTTTTTGTTGTTATTGTTTATTCCCCCCCCCCCTCATCATTTAAGATCGCATCATTGAGCTTCTATCTGGTCAGGTAAATAAAAGGTTATATCTATTTGAGTATAAATTATGTGAAGGATATTCGGTTCATTTTGCTTTCTTGGGAAATAACGTGTTTGACATTTAAAGTTTAAGAATACGTTATTTGGATGTACATATTCCGCAGTAAAATATTACCGAAATAATTTTTTTCAGCATGTTCATGAAGGACATCAAGTTCCTCACCGAGAAGCAAGTCATAGTTTAGTACAAATAACTTCGGCATGGTGCACATTTTCTTGAAATGAAATGACATAGTTTATGGAAAATGATCATGAAATAATTTATCCGTAAATTGATATGGAATTTGACTTTCCTTTTCATTTGCCTTAATACCGTGAATGTAAAATTTAGTAAATCCAAATTAAAAGATATAAGGATGTAGGATTTTCCTATTCTGCAGTAACACTAACGTTTCCTTTGTGAATCTTGAATTTCTTGTTTGAACATATTTTCCCTTTAGATATCTGAACCTATGGGATGTCGGCAATCGCCATCCCTCGCCCCTTCACTTTAATCATCTTGATTGTCTTTTGTAATTCAAGGATGAATCATGGTGCAGAGGAAAAACCCAATGTAAGGGGATCCATTCATAAATCTACCAATTTGTTTGCAAATTTAGCGGGCCCATCTTCTTCTGTCATCGCCACGCAATCGATACGCTACGCCCATCCTTGTTGGTGATACCAAATTACCGAGAAGAATCGGTTCGTCCCTAGGAGGTCTACCTCCTATCGTGTACAAGATACACAATGCCAAATGTTGCTGCTGGGGACTCAAAAGGCCGATGTCGGTACATATATATATCAAGCGCGATTGAAACTAATTTTTGACTACTTTTTGAAATACATCCCAAGGCAGTTTTGAAATGTGAGAACATTACAAAAACGTATTACGTAATCCAAAATGATTTATATTGGATATACAAAAGGTTATTGATAAGGCCCCTGACTTGATTTAGCAAAAGTTGTTGCGATAGTTTATTCAAATTCAATTCAAATGATTTTATATCTCATGCAAAACATAATACCATGAATAAGTATAAACAAAAGCAATAAATTGACAAATATAATATAAATAGCACGAGAAAAAAGTATGACAAAAGTTGCCAAAAACGTCCACATACAAGTAATGTGAGTGAACATAACTTAGAAAAAAAGAACAGCAAAAACAGCTACAAAAAGGAAAATCCAACAACATGAAGTAAAATGAAAGGAAAACAAGAAAACACTATCGAAGCAAAGAGATTTGTTATTCGAGAAATACGTTTAATAATCAATACAATTTTGTGAAATAACGAGGCATCGTTAAAGCTATGTTTTAAGGCATATGTACTATAGAGCTTACATGTATAAATACTTTAGATGTTGAAGTACGTCTGGAAATTACATAACTCACTTGCAAATGGCATGATTAGTATTGGTTTTCCATCTGCACGTGGCTAGCTCATTTGTAGTGCTACTTGAATAATGCTTTTCTATTATCCAGACGCGACGCGGTATACCCGGCCACTTGTAATGTGAGAGACTCCAGACAGTGCATCTGGCTGGAGGACTCTTAAGTGTGTAAGAGATAATTACCAGCTTCTTGCCTAGATAGTATCATCTAATGCCCCCCCCCCCATTACCATCTACACCTTGGTCATATAGATGCGATGTTAAGTACCCCATTAAAGGGAGAAGGAAATTCGTGGAAACGGACATATGCGAACTGTAATTACTTCTTTAAGTCCCTTATTTTGTTTATCCCGCCCTCTTTATTGTATTACAAGAGAAATTTTCATTTTACATCAGGTTCTTCTTTCTCACACCGCATACTACTCTGAATGTGAAGCAGCGTACGAACATGGAATTGTTTCGCAATACGTAATGTATGTCTGGCTACAAAAGCGAGAGTTTTTAAATAAATTAGAAATTAAATCTAAAATGGGCAGTTTGGGAGAGATAGAAGGATGGGAGAGAGGTAGATAAAGAGAAATAGTGAGAAAGAGTGAGAGATAAATAGATAGATAGAGAAAGAGAGAGTGAGAGAGCAAGGGTATGTGTGCTTGTGTGTGTGTGCGTGTGTGTGTGAGAGAGAGAGAGAGAGAGGGGGAGAGAGAGACAGAGAGAGAGAGACAGAGAGAGAGAGAGAGGAAAGGGATGGAATCACATTATATAGTGCCAAGAAAGACGGTGAAAGTTGGAGGAAAAACAGATGGATGAGAGATTTCTTTTTAAAGCGGAAAAGACAGGTAGACACATACAAGAATGAGAGAAAATATGAATAAAAAAGGCGAGAGGGAAAAAAAGAGAAACTATAGGGAGGGAAGAGAGAAGGGGAAACAACGAACGTTAAATACAGATGGAGACGCAAAGACAAAAGGGAAAGAGAGGGAGATATAATAGAGGCAGAGGGAGAGAGATTTAAAGAGTACAATCACACAAGTCAGGGCTTGACGCAAGAGCGAAATAAAACGATATACTGTACATATAGAGAAACAAAGGGGAAAATATAAATAGAGAACAAAAACTAGCACAAAAGACAAAAAGAGGCGCGAGAGAGAAAGAAAAAGAGAGATAAAGGCGAGCACAAATTGCAAGGAGAGACGTAAGAGAAATGGAGATTGATAAAGATATACATATATATATTTATATCCATACAAAGAAAGAGAAAGAGAGAGAGAAAGAGAGAGAGAAGGGGAAAGGGTTGAGGTCGAGATAGATAATAAAACATGATGAATCAAGACAGATAAGCTTTCCAAAGTAATTTATCGAGCCATTCATAAAAAGAGGCTAATATATCATAATTTAGATATACATTTATCCATATTATAGCCATATCTTAAATTACTAAACTGATCATTATTTAACCCCCAACAGAACATCCACACACACACACAAAAGCAAATAAGTGGGAAAATGACAGTTCAAAATACGGGTGCGTGCTATCTGAATTTAACAGCGATATCTTTCATTTCCGTCATATTATTCCGATATAATCTACCCGAAGGTGATGATTGCAATCTCCTTCGTCATCTTCTCTATCCAATATTGCACTAGTCAGGTCCCACAACAAGATCACGTGATACAAATCTCTGTTTTTTTATTGTTCTTGTTGTTTCTCTATAATCTAGGTAGCCCTTTAATGTCGCAATCTTAGCTTACTCCATCCATGGACTTACATTTGTCCATGCTCCATCTCTAGCATGTGACTACTCCATCAATAAACGGATTGATTAGAAGGAAAAGGGAAAGGGTACACTTAATCTGCAGGAACAGACTTTAATTTGACACTTTCCAACAAATCCTCAAGCCTTCAACAGAGCCTAGCTTTGTCAGTCTCTTGCTGTGTCGTATAGCTAAGTAAAGAGCCTATGCTGTCAGTCTAATCTAACTGTGCATACACTGTTTATACGCAGAGTGACTGACAGGGGTTCGGAAGTGGAGCTTGCGACGGTGGTAATGTTGTGTGCGTGTGTGTGTGTGTGTTTGTGTGAACGGGTGCGCGTGTGCGCATGTGTTTGTGTGTGTCAGAGAGTGGGGTTGTCGTTTTTTTAAATTTAACTGGCATAAACTCAAGGTATACGAAGAGCAAAGTGTCGGTATTTATAGTTAATGATAACAACAACACACAAAACACAAACAAAAATCGCGGTTACTTTATTATACACCTGTGGACCCGTCATGTTATCAAAAATAATTAAATTGTCTTCCACAGACCTCGGAACTGTTCCTATTCCAACGTTAAGGCTAGTTACTAACTGATCAACAAGATATTCCCATGAAATTACAATCTTTTAAGTGTTTAGATATATTCAGACCTTGTATTGCAAGCAGTGGGCGTTTGTTTATAGTCTACTCTGCGATTGCGATGTTATCATTTGTTTACCTCGAATTTTGAATAATTTGCAAGACAAACTCAACTGAAGAGTGAAGACACATAAGTGTAAAAAACATGCGATGGTCCATGGGCATACTAGTCTATCTCCCTTTGCCCTTTGCAATGTTTATCGGTCAGACATGTCCGAGGGGGATATCATAAATTCGAACGCTTTCAACATTTTTCTCTCTTGCCCGAAATGTAATTTCGACATTTTGAAGAATTTGTTTGTTATCTAGAACTGTCACCCAAATACATTGTCATAATGGTATTGCTATCGCAACTGTCATACACTTGTACTTTATTTATTGCTCCCATGTTGTGAAAAAAGGTGATTTTCCTTAATGTAAAATGGGGAATACTAGTGCACTTCGTCTTTCCTATCGGACTTTGTGTAAATTTTGCTGATTTTTTTAAGTTAGCTGGGACATTGTTTTCAGAAGATTAGCAAGAGTTTATTTTATGTCATTAAAGACAAGCAGATGTTAGATAAAAATTCACGGATGACCTATGCATTACTAACAAAACAACTCATTAAATTTGTTGTGGTTTAACCCGAAGCAGTTCAGAGTTTTTTCTTACTTTCCAAATTGATCAGTCTTCCCTCCTCCAATTGGCAACACTAAATATTATTGTTCACTGCGTCATAGTTTGAATGTTTATTTTATAAAACAATATAAACAAGAACCCACTATTATTATTATTATCATTATTATTATGAGAGAAAACTGCAAAGTTAATAGAAGAGAAAGAAAAAAGATATCATTTTGTTCACGAAAACAAGGAAATTATTTTATATATACACCGCGTTGCCAATTTAGACACTTCAATGATAAGTAACAAATGCAAAAACATTACTGAGAGGAGACACTCTACTGCTATGGGTTAAATCGTTTAAATCAAATACAATTTTGATATGTAAATTGAACTGAAATAAGGTTTTGTGGCTGTTAAGTCATTTCTAGATATTGATGAAACTATGTAATTCTATTGCCATCGTTTGTAACGGTGGACATAAAACGATACAGAATACTGGAATAGATAAAAGAACAAGTTTATCTCTCGTTCGTTCCTTCACATAGTTTCACAATTCTGAAAATTATTTTATTCATTCTGTTCTTATTTAGAGTTGTATTTATGAAAGACTCCATTTACTATGTTTAATTATTTCTGTAGTAGATGTGCACTGTTGCTACCTAAGAAAAATTCAAATATTTGCTAATACCTATCGGCGAATATTTGTATGGCTATGAAGTGGACCAAAGTAGAAAACTGTCAGACGTCAGCAAAAAGTCTCGTGTACTTGGGAAGATATCCTGTAAATAATATATTTGTAAGAAAGAGAGTGCGTAAAATTGAGCAACACAGATTCATGCTTTGGTTGTTTCGTATGTAGATTTGTTATTTGTTATTCAATATTTCTTTTTTGATGAACAAGATTTACGATAAGCAAGGATCGTAATTAGGGAATCTGAGTAAAAGAGCGTGTAGGCGTTCCTGTCGCACGCAGCTGTCAAATATTTTTGTAATAACAGTCGAAATTGCAGACGGGAGAGTCTTATTAGTTGGTAGAAAATGGATTATACTCGCAGATATATTCCCCTGTGGCACCCAAATCCATAATTCAAATCCATTTAGTGCTTTCAAAGTCTTTAAAAAAGAGTAATAAAACCCTAGAAATATCATAATCGTTGTTTACATGTATTTGACAACCAAGAGTAACACACTCCAAGGGCAATTTGATATTAAATGTCATGGTGTATTATGAGAGCTTTTCGGTTAATTGTGGATAATTGGTTCAAGTTCGAGTAGAGATTATGAAAACATGGAATGAGAGCTGATTATATATTTTTAAAAGGTCGCTTTGCTCCGAGTCTTTAGAACAGCCCACGCTCTACTAAATACACATTCAACGATAACAGTACTGTTATCTTTTCCGGCAAGAGTAAAATAATACGGTAAAAGGGACTACAAGGTTTACAGACAAGCCAGCAATGAAGTGGTGGTGGTGGTGATGATGTCACATTTCCAAGCCCTCCAATGTTTAATTAAAAATACGGTTGAACAAAATTGAATATTTCAAAATTGGTACGATATCAAAGCTCAGGTGGAGTTTAAACAAATTAAGACAAATTATTAAAGCAGGCAACAAACAGCACCAATACAGTACACATCCATCGTCGGGTGAATTGTCTATTTCTTCGAATTGTTGTGAATGAATTTTGACTCATGACATTTGATGTCTGTATACGAAATAAAGTGAATAAACGTAAGTTGATTGACAAAATGCAAACACTAGACATTTTAGAAAGAATATTAATGAATGATGG
The DNA here is from genome assembly GCA_035222895.1 of Strongylocentrotus droebachiensis. NCBI lineage: Eukaryota > Metazoa > Echinodermata > Echinoidea > Camarodonta > Strongylocentrotidae > Strongylocentrotus > Strongylocentrotus droebachiensis. Next base: position 23,842 of record JAVYIG010002329.1, read on the forward strand.
ATGATGTGGTTATGGAAATCCCTAAATGTTACCATATTTCCTCAATACCGGTAATGGATTTTAGTTGTTTTACTTCTTGTTTCCATTGATGTCACATAACTGAAAGTGAATTAGCTTTAACCCCTCTAAGTATACACATGTACTACTTCATCGCCTATTTCATTATCACGATTATCCAAGCTTGATAAACTACATGCCATGAATTGCAAGGTCTAGCCTGTATTCCCCACACTCAGTCATGCCCTTTCTGTTCATTCTAAAATAGCGTAACCACTCAGTGCATTGAATCGAGTAATTCAACAATTTCGACCTGCTTTTTGAATCGGCAGTATTAAATGGTAAATCAGTTTAGTTTTTAAAATCAATGAAGATTGCAAAAACTTAGATCATTCTTCCCAAAGGCACAAATATTATTGACTACGCCTTTTGTTGTACGAGGCATGTTCTTTCCAGGAGTCAATGTTGTCACTTTTAATCGAGACATGAAATAATGTTTAGGCCTAACGATTCCTGCAGAGGTCGTTGCAATAGGTGGATTTAGATTCTGTTGTCCGTATATCTTTGACGCTAGCATTCCGCAAATGGACGTTAGCATACCGCAAATGGAAGTCAAGGACTTACAGTGTAAAGAGGCTCCGATCGCTATATTAGATTTGGTTGTTTGTTTGAGGGTAGTCACCCACATCAGCAAAGAGAGACATCTAGCTGAGTTGGTTGATTCCCGAGTGCCGGAGAGAGATGTCGTAAAATCAATAAATATATTTCTCGATGTCCGATTGAGAGTCAGAAGCTATTAATCAAAGTTCTCCACGGGACCAGATACAGCCCTCCTCTGTGTCTGATTTCATTTATTTATCGGTGCTTCTCCATCCTCGCAGTCTCGTTATTCTTTGGCTCCTATTATTCAAATGTCTTGATTGATGTATTGATATGGACATGATTTAACCTACCTCCCTTTATCATCTTCATTCAGCCCTTCTCAATCTCCTCCGCTTCTTCTTTCCCTCCTCTTCGTTCTACCTCTAAATCCCTCTTTTTTCAATTCCCAAACTATTACAAGTAATACAAGTAAAACATGCTCTGTTTAAATTAAAACTAAAAGGTTTACACACACATGCACACACACACCCACTAACGCACACCCACACATTCACATTACATGTATACATATATAAATATATATGTATGTGTGTGCGTGTTGTGTGTGTATGTGTGTATATTTATATTGTCGAAACTGAGCTACCAAAATATGAAAATGCTGTCACTTCCCGAAATCTAATAGGTAAGCTAAATTGCAGCCTACCTCATAAAGTGTGTAATACAAGCTTCATTGTAAACAAAATATTCAGTATGTTTTTTTTTAAACAGTTGTACTCTAGTCTTGATGAATCTATAACATGTCTAAAATCATTCCGAATTTGTTTAATTTTTGTTGTTGTATTTTTACTGTCGTTGCCACAGTTATATGTGACATAAGACATACAAGGCATTATTGACATGTCACAAAATGACATTCTTTTGTAAATATCCATTATGCGTCGTGAATATTCAATCGCTTTGCTATGTTGTTGATAAATTGCAGTGCGAAATGATTGTTGTCTTCTAATGTCTTGAAGATGTTCTAATGATTGTCATTATATCACTTGATATTATGCTGTTTTGATACTGAGCAAATAAGTACTGATGTTACGAGTGCAATGTTTTATTGCTGTATTATTGAAATTGTATTAAACCATGCAATGCCACCATGAAGTGCTTATTATGGTACGTTTTTGTTATTGTTGTTGTTGCTGTTGTTAATGTGCTCAATGTTCTGCGTTCCTCGTTACCTTTCTCTAGCTCTCTCTCTCTCTCTCTCTCTCTCACTATTTTTTTTTTGTATCTGTTTCACATACCTCTCTGTATCGTTTTCTTTCTGTCTTTCAGAGAATGAGAGATAGAGAGAGAAAGAGAAAGAGAAAGAGAGAGAGATGGAGAGAACCAAGAAATTATAACAATAAGTAATATAAAACAAGATCTTTTTCACACGCAGAGACGCCCACATTCACACACGCACACTCACACACATACACACACACACACACACACGCACACACACACACATAGAGCGAGATGAAGGGACAGACAGAGAGAGAGAGAGGGGGCGGGGTGCGCAATTTTTTTTTACACGGTAGCCTGGCCATTTCTATGATAAACACCATTGAAACGACTAATATTAGTCTAGCAGCCTACATGCGAGGAGCATGATGATAAACATGTACATCGTGCATGACAATCATCAGATAAAGACATAGCTGGCCCTTTTAAATGAGACGGCCATCGCAGCCATTGGGCGATGGAATTCAAAAACTTAATCTATTTTAATTTAATTTAGGAACTTTACATTAATCTTGATCTAAGCTTGAGACACGAACGACCGAACGTTTAGCTAGAGAGCAATCAAGTTAAACTGCGGTAGGCCTAGTACATGCTATTATGTAGGCTTTACCTCCAGCGCACTTTTACGAGTATTACGGCGAAACTGGCCAGACTAGCGTGTATTTCAGATTTTTCATTCCGTTTATTTTTCGTGAATATCACAGTAATGAATATGGTGGTGGTTATTTTACCTGACTGCTAAGAAAGCATAAATGCTTGTAAGTAAACAACCAGACGACCGACGGCTTTAGGTCCTCTCCGAGGGACCTAATTCTTTGTATCAACTTTAAGACCACGGTCGGTGACTTTTGAATCCTCTTTGAAAGGGATATCTCGATTTCAGATTTTTCATTCCGTTTATTTTTCGTCAATATCACAGTAATGAATATGGTGGTGGTTATTTTACCTGACTGCTATTAGAAAGCATAAATGCTTGTAAGTAAACAACCAGACGACCGACGGCTTTATGTCCTCTCCGAGGGACCTGGTTATGAGGATTAATGCCTTACCAAAGGCACAAGCGCATCGACTTGGTTTCGAACCCGGGTCACCGGATCACGAGACCACTGCTCTACCGACTGAGCTACATATAATTGACCCCCCAAAAAAGAAGAACAAAAAAAATCACTAATCAACGTTTGCCGACTGTATTTTTTTGGTATCTTGTTCAAAATAATCTCGCTGCGTTTTTGTATATATCGAATAATCTTTTAAGCAGAAATCTTAATTGGTTGCAGTAACCATGGAAGTATGATTCTATGTATAAAAGCTCATTATTGAGGAAATTGCCCTCACAAATAGCAACATAACAATTGATGATGGTCAGTTAAGAGGAGATTACCCTTTGCAATACCCTATCAATGATATTGATTCGTAGATATACCCGTTCCCCGCTTCGCATCGTATTATTCTTTTTATGGCAAAAGTGCTTTAACAAGCTTACAGTACACAACGAATTGTTGGTCAAATGTTTTGTCCGACCCTGACAAAAGTTAAGCTGTGAGGATAATTTTTTTGTTCTTCAATTTTGTTATTGTTTCTCTTTTCAATCGAAGAATTAATACCTTCTCGTCCCATAATCTCTCTCTCTCTCTCTCTCTCTCTCTCCCTCTCTCTCTATCTTTCCCTCTCTCTTTCTCTCGCTCTCTCTCCCTCTCCCTATCTCTACCTTCCCTTTTTTTCTTTCTACCTCTATGTTTGCTTCTGTAACATAAATATTACAATATCTTAAATCACAGGGTATATCATCTTCCCATTTCCTATTCCAAATTTGCCGAAAATCAAAACCCAGCTAATTTCTTTATTTGTCTTTTGCGTAACGAAAAAGTTGTTATGTTAGATAATTTATTTGTGTAGCTGTCTTGTGCACCCTTGAAGTCAGATGTGTAAAATCTTTCCCAATAATGGATTTAAAACAAAACGAAAGCACATATATGTTGTGTAAAAGTTGACACATACTGGATGAATTATATACCACATTGCGTAAAGACTACGCAATTTTAGCTTATACTTTACTCAACAACATGTTTGTTCCTTTTCATCCAATATTCTTTGGGAGTACAGCAAAGATAATAATTTTCTTCACCCTAATTTGGATGCCTGAAAACAAAAAGGAGCATAACCTTTTGGATAATGACCATGTATTGGCAAGCTCTATTTGATGTGTCAAACATGGTTGACTCTCAGCAGGCTCTTTCAGACTGTTCAATCTCATGCTCCAAATACACAGGAGGTACACACTGACGCTGGTACCCCCCCCCCCCCCCCCCCCCACCCCTCCCCCTCTCTCTTTCTCTCTCTCTCTCTCTCTCTCTCTCTCTCTCTCTCTCTCTCTCTCTATCTCTCTCATATCTCTGTCTCTGCCTCTCTCTGTCTTTTTCTGTCTCCATCTTCTTTTAATCGTTAATTCCCCATTCCTCTCAAACAATTTATCTCTCTCTCAGCTCTTTCTCTCTGTATCACTCTCTATGTCGCTCTCTCTATGTCTCTCTGTGTTTCCTTCTCTTAATTCTTAAATCCCCTTCTATCAAATATTTGTTTCCCTCTCTCTCTCTCTCTCTCTCTCTCTCTCTCTCTCTCAGCTCTCTTTCTCTTAGCTCTCTCCCTGTCTCCCTCACATCTTATTTCTAAATTCCCCCATCCTCTCTAACAATTTATCTCTTTCCCTCTCTCATCACTTTGTTTCTGTATGTGTCTCTGTGTTTCTCTCTGTCTCCCTCTCCTCTGAATTCTTAAATCCTATAAAACGATTCCGATTACTCCCTGGCTGATGAATCTCAATTTACTCGCAACCATTTACATCTATCTCTCTCCCTTTCTCTCTCTCTCTCTCTCTCTCTCTCTCTCTCCCTTTCTCTCTCTCTATTTCTCTCTCTCCCTTTCTCTTAGTTACTATCGCTGTACTCAATCTCCGTCTTTCCACCACCCCCTCTCTCCACCCTTTCTTTCTTCCTTTTATTCATTTATTCTCAATATCAGTGCTTTTTCCAGAGCACATTTTTCCCATTTGCACGAAATCATATTCAATATCCAGCGACCATGATTGCAAATCTCTACCCCAATGTTATTGTTAACAATTTCATTTCATCCCTATCTCATTTGCGATTAGGACCTTGAAAAAATGTCGAAAGTATCTCCGTACAATGTTTACACTCGACGAGACTTACATGGGTATACTGACAACCAATACATGAACGAGGCATGGCGTCCGAGCTTGAATTCGAGTTTTTCTTATTTTCTTGTGAGAGTACCTAGCTTAGAAACAGTTAAACACAACAAGGTCGTATCATAGAAATGATACACTGTCGCTCATAAAGGTGGATTTTTTTTTTTAATCCCAATTTATGGAATTATTTTAAAAATTATTTAAAAATAATAGATCTAGATAATATTATACATTCTCAGATTTTATTGAAAAATAATTTGCCAATGTGTGTTTTGCGTGACTGATAAAGCATGTGTATGCTACTATGCTTATCAACTTACGTCGATGGAAGCCGAAAGGTAGAATGTGGACCAGATATACATGCCAGAGCGAGCAAGCTATATCAAAGAAAAGAGGAGAGACGAAAACAAAATAATGTATTCTGGGGGAGAGACATGGTCAAGATATTAATAAGAAATATATTTATTCATAATTTTTATGCACATGTATGTATATATTCATATATACAAAAAAACATATTACATACATATATATATTAATATCGAAACATCCATCCCCTAAATGATACAAATTTGTCATAATCACACAATCGGGCCGTATAACATACAACATAAATTTGCATTCTAAAGAAGAAAGATGAGCATTGAAAATGACGGAGTTTTTTTTTATTAGATCAGTGCAATACTGCTGACAATGAGAAAAGCTGCACGGCACTGAGAAATGTAAATACATGTTGAATATAATGGTAAAACAATTATAAAAACATTAAGACGAGTAATGGAATTTACATCATCAATTCAGACTTCATAATCTCATTACGTAATACAGTAATGTCTAGATGGTATTTCATAATGGCTACTTTGTACATCAGTGAAAAGTAAATGGGTATCATGCCGTTTGAATATCGCAAAGCAATTACTGTGTTCATACAATGGGATTCACACAGCGGTCGGGTATGGTCTTTAAAGATGGTTCCGTCGGTGCGGGACCTCGAAATGTATAAAAGAGTGATTTAGAATGCTCGGCCATAGGTGTGAGAGTACATCGGAGACTTTGAAGTATCTACTTGATGGTGACATTCAACCCTTCAAGGTGACTTTCAAGTGCTCCCATGTGACATTAATGTGTTCATTGAGAGCGAGCGTAACGGTTTCTTTCACTCAAAGAAAAAGTAAGAAGAAAAAGAAAAAACTTCTAGTATACTGCAATTTCAGTCGTAGGATATGTTGACACTTTGGAGTTTCCAATATCTGTTTATTGCAATGACGAACCTTCGTCATTGCCTTGTTTTCGTTCACATTCTGCCCCATTAATATTCTCCTTATATTCCTCGTCAGAAAATCGCATTTGTTTTGCACGTAGTGTTTGTGATTCCTAGTTAGGTGCTTTCCTCATGTCCATTTCATTTCAAATTTCATAGGCATAGTCTCTAGCATCTCATCAAGGTCACCTACTTTTTCGATTTTCGAAATCACTCATGCATGACCGTCCAGGCGCCATTTTGTCCGTTTCTGGTCCATTTTAAGGCCTTTCTTTCTTCCTTCCTATCTCCACTATCCTAGATCCTACAAACTTCTAACAAATTCCTCTAGAAAATCAAAGAGATGTTCTTTCATCTGCGACGTATGACTTGACCTTCAAAATGCCATCTTCGTACTCAAAATTCAAATCTGAAACTGACTCCGTCAAAAATCTCTCAAATTCTTGAAAAATGAACCCCTAAAAATCTAAAACTGCCATAACTTTCTCATATAAATTCCGTTTTGTGTTTAAATCTCACATTATCCTTATCTCATAATTGCACATAGCCATGCCAAATTTCATGCTCCAATGGCTATGCAAAACATAAATAGCGCCCTCTAAAGTTCTGGGAATTGGCTTTCTTTCTGTGGCCGTATCTCCATAATGGCTTGGCAAACCCGTACCCTTTTTTGGATTTAGATACTTGACGATATGCCCTTTCCAGCCATATACAAAATTATATACCCTATCACTGACCAAATTTGAGAAAATTGCCCTCCAAATTCGCCATTTTCAAGAAAATTGAGAAATAACTTCAACTTGCTCTAAACCGGCGATCTTTATACCTACATCAAAGAAACTTGGCAGACACATGTATCCATATACGTGACAACTGTCTGCTAAGTTTAGTAAATTGTAATGCCCTCTTCGCCAAGTTATCGCCCAAAATGATGAATTTACTATGCTTTACGTACTAGCGCGTTTGATGCGTGCAGTACGTTTTGCGCAGATGGCACTGGTTTCAAACTGACCGCACTGAAGTGCCCTTTCGGATGATACCAAGTATGGTATATGTTCACGCAGAAAATTGTGAGTAAATCGCATTTGAACAAGGGTCACTATACGAATTCCGCCGAGTTTCCGCCCTATTATAACACGTTTCGGCCATGACGTCATTTTTTAAGACTGTTATTTGGTTGTGTTAGTATGGGCGGCCGTCCGTGCCAAAGCACGCGTCGCAACATGTTCACCATGCACCAAGTCCTATTGGTTTTGCACGCAGTGCTTGCGAGCCCTTTCTAGATCCCTTCCTCTACTCCAACTCCCTTCAAAATTCGTAGGCGCAGTCTCTAGCATTCCTTCAAGGTCACTAGATTCTTCGTTCTCCTGAAACCCTCATGCGTGACCGTCCAGGCACCATTTTTTCCGTTTCGGGCCGTTTTGATGACCTTTCTTTCGCCCTGACTATCTCCACTATCACAGAAGCTACCAACTTCTTACATATTGCTCTGGATAGTAACAGTCAGAGAGTAGCTCCTTCGTTTGACACGTAGAAACATGGCGTCATTGCACGCACATCGTTGTGACACGATTGCATTTCTAGTTCTTTTTCAAGCCGTTGGCTTTGATTACCGTTTTCTGTCTTTTCTTATGTTTTAAATATTTTTATGAGAATTTTCTAAGAAATTATTGTAGGAATGTTATTTCCGTACCCTTTAACTTTAGCAGGTGATGATGCACTCGCTATATCGGTAAGAAATTAATAAATTTATGTTTGTTATCACAAAGCGCATATTTTGAGTACCTTTATGTTGTGCATAACGTAGATTTTTCCTGGTAGTTTGAAACGTTAATAATATTAACACTCCGGTCACTGGATTTCAAGCCCGCCATCAAGACGTGTGCACCATCTCCTCTCATTAGGGGATATTCCTATTTATTCTCACTACGCACATGCATGCATGGAGGGCAATATCAAAATCAGTCACATTGGCTTTCGGCAATCGTCAGATTCCTCTGGGTGGATAGTGGCAATGTAGATTAATGTCTTTCTAAAAGACGTTAATTCTGCGGTGGGAACTCGAAAAGCATGTGAGTCAGAGTCAAGTGACATATTCATTGGATCCCGTCACATCTTATCGTTTCATTCATTAATCCATATATTTGTATATCATCATCTTTCTTGTTGAGTTTTCGTATCCTCTCCATCTTTTCGTTCGACTTAAAGATAAACTTGAGTTCTGGTAAATATAGAAAATGAATTCTCGCAGAATTCATCGAAACTTACACTAATGTTCGAGATTACAAATAAATGACATGTGCCAAACAATTTTGGTAGAAAATGTATGCCGAGTGGTTGAGTAATGCGCATAGAAAATAAGGAAATCCGGATAAATAGGCCCGACACCATGTGCAAACGGGAGTTGTGGCATGTATTGAAGATGATGCCAAGTAAGATTTACTGCTTTTTGTTTTAGTTCAACCTTCTGCAGGATAAACAATCCAGAATAAATCATAGCAGTTTTCTCTAAAAATACGATTCTCATACCAGAGCTCAAGACTAGCTTTAATCATATAAATTATATTTATTTGCGTATACTTGACAGCCAATAAAGCTTTAAATCTGTGATAAAGTATTCCGAGTTAACTACTGACTCCCAACAGATTGTGTTATGATCGTGTAATACGTTTATAACATTTTTTGGTAACGTTTTTAAAAAAACATTTACTGTATATTGTTTACAAAAAAGGGTCTTATCTTGAGTAGTCATGCTTCTCCACCAATGTTAGGCTCCTTCATACGGTCCAAGGTCACTCTGCGAACTCACAAGCGATCGCGTATAACACATAACCTACAATCATGCCTGTGAAGAAAGTCTAACTACTTGTCAAACAACTCTTTGATCTTTGCATTCACTGTCATTGGTGAACTGTGTATTTGAGTAGTGAAATTAATGACGGCGATAAATACAAATATGATGTAGGTTATGTGGGAACGATTAATAATATTTATTTAAAAAATGCCTCGCCATGTTTAAATTAGTAACATTTTACTTGTCATGTTTCTCCAAAATGACCTAAGACGGTGCGGATGAGCCTCACAGGGATGGAAATTTGTGATCACTCAGTAGTGTGGTTTGTTCAAGACGGTTACGTGGTAACTAAATCAGTATTCATGAGTATATATTTATTCTTTCCTTTTTCACACTTTGTGATATTAGATTCAGCTTTTTGTTTTGTTTTTAGCAATGTCATGATCGCGGTAGAACGATACGTGAAACTTGGAATTTCTAAAATTATATTTGCATCGTGCTACGGAATATCAAGCCTTCGATACCCGTGGTGTTCCAACACTATTAACATTACAATGCCTGGGTTCATATAAACACTTCTTAATATCTAACACCTTCAGGATGGAAGTATTCCATTAGTTGAACCGGGCGACACTGGAATAGAAGGCGGGAATATAAGCATGCCATAATATGTTCTGACGTCCCAAACTAATAGGGAAACGCTGGAATTGGGTCAGTTAAGTGCACGGCGCTGGTATTTAGAGCAAAGGGAACGCTGTTGTTGTGCTGCTACTGCCTGGTTCCCCACATCCATATTCCCTCTTATTTTTGTCATTCCCCGGTGGTTAACAAATCGATGGCTGCTTGTTCTAAGAGATGGGTAGCTTTTTGATTTCGAGTACCAATTCAGCAGGGAATGTGGTGTAGTAAACAGTCTGTGATGAAAGCAATGTCTGGACAAATTACGAATAATCATGGAGCTGACTCCATGAAAAGCTAAATAAAATCCGAAATATTCACATGTCAAGCATTTTCAATTAAAACCTCAAAATTTCTTCAGCTTTTCTTCACAAAGCATTTACAGAAAGAGTCAGACAGAGAGAGAGAGAGAGAGAGAGAGATAGAGATAATGTTCACATGAATGCACCTACACATATAGGCTTGGTAGTTCTAACTATACCTTAATTAGGGACATCATGTGCCCTTCTCCCGCCACATAATAGGGTTCCTGTTATTGCCGGGTGTCACAGCGAGCATCTCCGGCCGCATCAATCCTCCGGATAATAAACACGAATATATAACTTATACAATTTATAAGTGGCAACAAGCATGGGTGTCTTTAAAAACCAAATTGTTCGTTCATGTTTTTTCTTTCACTGTGTCCTTTTGTTTTTGTTATTTTTCGGAAATATAACAAAATAATGACAAAACTGAAAATCTGTAGTGAGTCTGCATGCGAACTGAAATTACTTTTGAACATGCACAACCCTATCCACGTCTGGCAAACTGTCGAGGCATGAAATCCTCAGCCCATTGGATTTGATGACAATGAAAGGTTAGAATTCAATATTTTGGTTATCACTACATTTTATTAGGATACAGAATGGAATGCTGACGTCCTGTCAAGAACAACCAAATACAGTAGGTGGGTTTGGTGATGGTACCAAATCCGTCGAAGCAAATGTTCCTGTCGTAACACCATGCGCAAGAGTGGAGAAGGGTGTGGCAGTGCCATTAATAAGGTGATGACGTGGATCCTAATAAAATGATTGGTTGAAAACGTACACGTGACCAGGCATTTGTTTTGCATTACGCGTATTTTGGATAATGACCGGTCATTATCCAACTCTAATGACCGGTCATTAGTAAAATCATGTTATAAAACATAATTTTATAAAACAAGTAAAACATAATCTTATAAAACAAATAATACACATGATTTTGTTAGGGCATTAGTAAAATTACCCACACTCGGTAACTTCAAAACAGTCCAAACACCTTCGGCTATCGCCTCGGGTGTGTTAGACAGTACCAAAAATACCTCGTGTGGGCAATTCTTACTAATGCCCTCACTGATGTGTATTATTTGTATAATAACCCACCCACTTCTACAAATACCTTTGTGATTATTCACGACCATGTGAATAGGCCATTACGCCTTGGCCTAAATCTGGAATCTGGGGTAGATATGAATGCATTGCTGGGAGTACAAAACAAAACTTAACAAAAAGAAAATAGCGGAGGGATATTGGCGACATTGATCATAAAGGTTACAGGGGTTAGGATATTCACATGCGTCATTGCAATGAACAGTGTTGATGCGATGAGATGTTGACTAGCTCAGCAGTGCTTTTGTGTGTTACATCAAAAAAGGTGTAAACTCATAAAGACTCAACACATTCTAACTGGGGACGTTGTTTCAGAAAATGATAGAAATGGCAAAACAAAATCATCGTGTTTATACATTTGTTCAGTGTTTGCTTTCGTTAGGGCAGGTTGTCTTTGAGATAACTAACTTGATCATTGTTCAGCTTTGAAGCAGAAAATGGTCGTATATACATTGCTGACAAGTACATAACATTATCGCACATTTAAATCTGTATATGCAATACAAATAATCTCCCTGTGCCACATATGCTGCTATCATGGGATAGATATACTACAGGTTGCAAGATAACTTAACCGTTTCCAATCGAAGATTTATCTATACTGGTGCTAAAAAAGTTGGCAATGGAGCTAATCAGGACCGGAAACGGGTAATTTTACAAGGCAATTTTTTGTACACAGAAATCCTTCCGTCTTGGTGCGTGTTGTTTTGTGCAAAATCGCACGTGTGTCAAACGGGTGATCGTGCATCGAGACGAAGAAGCAACTGAGGTGTTAAATAATTTGCTTGGCTGCTAAATTAGATTAACATATTTACTGACAAAAACGTCGAGGGTAAAGCCAAAACAAGATATTCGTTGCTGGTTGTGATTGATCTTCGTTACATCAGAGATGGAGGCGCTGTCCCATCGCAGTTCGGCCTCGAAGCCATGACGGTTTCCTGAAGAGTCGAGATTTACTGACCAAAAGCAGAGCAGGTCACTTCGATGGCTCGACCCATTTGTAACCAATGCCCGGCATCCCGAGGCTCGTGGTCGGGCGAATATATTCATCCACAAAACAGACAACACACGATACATATTTGTTTGATGGTGTGTTTGATAGCGCATGCTTCAATCACTCGATCCACCGGGACACGTACGCTCTCTCATAGGGATATACGTGACAGGTAGATTCGTGAGATCAATCGATATGAGAGGGCAGGGAGAGAGAGAGACAGAGAGAGAGAGAGAGAGAGATGGGTGAGAGGGGAGAGATGATGAGATTACGACAGTAAGAGGAAGATAGAGAAAGAAAGAGAGAGAGAGAGAGGGGTGGAGTGAATGAATGGGAGAGAGAGAATTAAAGTAAGCGAGGGAGATTGGGGAATGGAGAGAAGAAGGGGGAGGGATGGAGAGAGAAAGAGAGATAGAGAGAGATAAAGAGGAAACAAGAAAAATAAATAGACAGGGAGGAAAAGAAAGAGAGAGAAAGAAAAAGATATAAAAACAAATAATGAGGGAAAGAGAGAGAGAGAGAGAGAGAGCAGTGGTATTCTATTTTGTTAAGAAAAGGAAAGAACAGGATAATACAACAAAAAAGCAACAGTTTGATTTAAATCAAAGCATTAGGATTTCCATATCTGAGTTACCCCTCAAGGCAATATTCATAAAATAAATCATCCCTCATGAACACGATGAATTACTTGCCCTTCCTTTTCGTCACCCCTTTCCAAGGTAGCGAATCCTAGCCATTTGAGTGACAAAAACCCACCCCTTCTTATCCAGCTGCACAAGAACTTTAGAATAATTTTCGAAATCAATGCACAACACACCCTTAATGAGTGTTTGTTCTTTGATGCTCAAATTTCAGTCTACTTTCCCGCCAAATCTGCGCAGTCGATATACTTCGACAAGCAGTACTCCGTATAATCTACCTGATATCACTGTGTTAGAGGATCTTTCTTCTCGATGACTTAGATGGCACCGACTCTGAAGGCCTCGGGAAGCCATGTTATAATTAGTTTGGATATCACAATCAACAATACCGCACACAGGACTTGTGTTTCTTGAAAGGAAAAGAGGCTCCCATATTATCATGATTATCGAATGCATTGGACTTTTTATTCTGCAGGCGCGAACTCTAATTTGACACTTTACCAATATGTTGTAAAGCCTTGAACAGAACATAGCTCTGTCAGTCTCTCACTGTGTCAAATAAGACCAGCTAACGTACAAAGCATATATAGTATGCTGTCGGCGCAGTCTCACAAAGCAAACAGTTTTACGCACAGCGACTGTCCACCTGGTGACAGGGGGTTCGACCCTACAAACTAAGACCTAGAGCCATTCTAGCAGAGTCAATCTTGACATATACATGTAGAGACCAATACATTGAGTATAGGTTAGCTAACCACGTATTTATCCCCCCCCCCCCCCTCTCTCTCTCTCTATCTCTCTCTTTCTCTCGCCAATAAATGAAATGGTCGTATAGTGATGTGAGAAGTCCCTTTTCGAAAGTACAATGTAAATAAAACTTTTAAAGTTATAATTGTACACGAATTGTGTGCTTTTTATGTGTTGCACTAACAGCTAGTAATGGTTTCCATCTTTCCGAGGCTTTTTTTCTTTAACAATTCTAGGCTCCCTTGTCTAAAGCGTGAAGTAAGCAAATAGCAGACACATGTAGCTGCCCTTCTCTTATTGATTATTCCAACGAGAATGTGACGAAAGTTGTTTTGAAAGTCACTTTGGAAATTCATTCCTAGAACTTACATGCTTACACGGGCGATCAAAGCACGTTCCCTGTTTTCCTCTTAAAAGGGGGACCTTACAAGTTGAAGGGTACCATTTTGTTTTACAGTTTAAAGAAAGTAAAATTTGCTGCGTGGAAGTCCTCAAGAGTTAAAAACAAAATACATCTTGGTCCATAGTTAAAACGTATCTGCCTATAAACTGGCACGTATAAACCAATCGGCCAGTATTGTGTGCATAAATTTGTATGAATCTCTCTGGGACCATGAAGATGGTGGAGCGTCTCGGTTGCTTTATATGGTTTTCATCAAATTGTTATCCTCGACCCGAAATTGCTTATATGAATTTATGTTCTTACCTCTTTCCATCAGCATTCATCATGTTCAGGGATGGAGGTGGGTCACATGCGTCATTTGATACAAATAAATCGATATGATAACATTTTTCACTAGTTAAAATTCCTTTTCATTCCAATTCTCGTTTCACTTTGAAAACATCTTTGAAGGAAACAAGTTGAACTTCCAAAAAAAACTTCCAGTAGACATTTTCGAAAACAGTTGTTAAATACAGAACTATCAAAAAATACAGAACTATTTAACTTAGAAGCATTCAATATCATTGAAATATTTTTGCATTAGAAATCGCATCTTGTGCACATTGTGCCAACGATATTACGATTGTAACAGACAGTTGTGTAATAAAGATCAATCAAAAAGAATGCTGTGCTTTAAGACACGGAGGGTTAAATTCTGTATTCTTCATCACGGCCCAACGTATACAATTACGGAAAACGTTTAGCGCATCCATTAGTTTCGCCTGAAGGAAAACAAGAGTTTAATCTCTCTCTCTCTCTCTCTTTCTTTCCCCTCTCCCTATCTCTTTCTCTATCTACCTTTCTTTCTCTGTTTCCCTCTCCCTATCTCCAACTAAGTATCTATTTATTTTCCTCTCTTTCTCTACTCTCTATCTATCTATCTATCTATCTATCATTTTTCTCTCTCTGTCTTTCACATTTTCACATTTATGTTTCCCATGTCATATACCCTCACTGAGTATCTAAACACCCTTTACAGACATTAGACAAATCATATATTTCATTACAATGAAACATACAACACTTGCAATTTCATAACATGTAAAACATAACATCACAGTGATAATATTATGATACGAATGAGGAAAGCTGGGAAGCCAAGTCTTACTTAAATAGCTATCCCAAGAAAGATTACACTAAGTTACAGTAATACAATATGAAATATTGCAATATCTATTCCTTAAAAAAGAAGACAAAGTAACAAACAAAGAAGACAGGATACAACAACGAACTATAATCGTTGAGCTAAAGATTTTGATTTTCAAAATAAAATAAACGTCCATTTTAAAGCTATTAAGGGATGGACTGAAATAATATAGGATTTCCCGGCCAAATTCGCGTGTTTGTCATTCGAATTCATTTACTTTGCATTTAAGTAAGCGCAGATCGGCTTTGCCATGCCAATTATCATTCAATTTTCCAGTTTTTGTATTTAATTTAGGATTTTCGTCGAAGGGTTTCATAGATCTGTCATTCAATTTAGAAACTGCTCCACTAGCATTCAAATTAATATTCACTTGTCGAAGCGTAATTTTTATCATTCAAATTAACACCTGTCATTCGTATTCGTAATATTTGTTATTCAAGTTAGGGGGAAGAATTGCAACAAACTTTTACAGTTTTTGAATAATGCAGTTAAAATGCATGATTTGTCATCGGGGTCAAAGCTGTTATTCCATTTATTTATTTTCAGGACAATGCAGATGGATGTAGTCAGACATAAAGTAAAGAAGGGGCGAAATCAAGGGATATGGCATTTTTGCACGGACATGTTCATATACCCGGGAAAGGTGGGGGTACCCTCAATCGCACCTTTTTACTACAGACTCGGAATTTTACAAAAGTAATTCACATCGTCTCTTATACCCAGCACACCCCTCTGTTTTTCTTAAAGAGTTTCATAGTTTACTTGCCCGCCAGCAGATCGATGGCTAAAGACATGGCTAAATAATCATGTTCAAATTGTTGACTATAGTCCCAGCCCCAGTCACAATATTGTACCCTTCTTCCATAATGAAATCATGATGAAATTATGATAAATTTATGATGAAATTATGATAAATTTATGATGAAACATTAGACAAATAACTTCCTTACATGAACACTTACAAATATACTGAGACCATCAGGTCCATAGATACAAGTCGTTTTTTTCTTCTTAACAATCAAACTTAAATGCTGATGAATATAAGATAAATCTGATAAGTATAAGTGTATAAATGCAAGAAAATAAAATATGATGAAAAACACATGAAAAAACAATCTTGAAAGAAAAAGAATGAGCTATAAAAAGTGTGTAATAAACGAGAAATGTATATTGACCATCAATTTAAGTGCACAAAGTGCTAATTTGAATGCTACAAATTAATTAGAATGCTAAAAGTACACCGTCGCGTTGTCAGAAAATCGTGTTGCGCCAAATCGAATGACCAAATAGCGAAAGAAGCAATTTGTTCATTAATTTGAATGAAACATACGTAGATTCTAACGAAAATTCCCTAGATTTGAAAACTAGAAAAAGGAATATAAACCCGAGATATACCTGACTGCACTAAAACCGTCGAATTTGAACGCAAGACAAATTAATTTGAATGACAAACTCGCGAATTTGGCCGGGAAATCCTATACTTGATATGATTGGCAAAATAAAGATAATTCAGATATCTTTGGGTGCATTTACAACTCATATTGTGATGCTTAGTAGGTCTTTGTAAACATTAATCAAAACTACTCTTTTGCTCATGATGACAAATTGAAACAAATAGAAAATAAAGTAGCAACGACGCTTTCCTCTCCATACACCGTATACCAACATGGAACCTGACAGTTCTACCCACCTCCTTCCATCTTCCATCATCAACCGGGCCAAGAATCAAAACATTATCCTTCTAAACATTCTCAGAGGCTCGTTATCCAAGTAAAGAGGATGTTATTTTCTTTTCTTGCTTGTCTTTTCGATTTTCACTTTGCCCGGCTGCACTTAACTGTGAATCACGTATCTCGGCGGTAAAAGACACTGTCCCATCAGCGGTAATTGAAATGAAAATATGACTGTCTAAAATGAGTGGTCCCTGGACAACTGAATGTACTCATAATAAAGATGGGAGTGAGTGAGATGGGAGAAATATAAAGACCGCTGATGAAGAAATGGAGAGAGAGAGAGTGGTAATTGAAATGAAAACAAATTATGATTTTTCTGAAATGAACGGTCCCTGATGACTTGACATACTCATCAAATACAGATAAGATAAATATGTTTAAAAAATAACACTGAAAGTGAGAGAGTGAGAGCGAGAGAGAGAGAGAGAGAAGGGGAGAGAGCGAGAGAGACGGAGTGTGTGTGTTTGTGTTTGAGAGAGAGAAAGAGACATAGACAGAGAGAGAGAGAGATAAGGAGAGAGACAGAGAAAGAGACAGAGAGAGCTCAACAAGAAAAGATGGAGCAAACGAAATGAGACAAGTGAAATGATATATTCAACTAAAAGCCTGGGAACGAAATTGATATTTCGAATCGAAAGAAAGACATAAAACGATACATGAAATGAAATATGGAGAACAGAACAAAAGGTGGGAGCGGGGCAGAGAGAGAAAAGTGGAAGAGAAATTAAGAGAGGTGGATACATCAAATGAGATACGGGGGCTGGAAGAAGATATCAAAACCTTTTTAAAAGGAAATAACAGGCATTAGTTATCAACTGTATACCTATAATTTTGTTAGAAAAGAAATATAAAAAAAAAGACAAGACAGTTGCACAGGAGCGCGATTATGACGGTGTTAAAATATTGTTTTTACGCCGTCAGGTATAACCCGGTGTGTTTTCATTTAAATATCGTATACTCTGTAGTATGGTATAGAAACGGATCGGGTCATATTGAATGTACTCTTAAAGCAATGGACATCAAATTATACCGGCCAAGATGAATTGTGATCATATACAATGATTAGAATCATTAAAATTACTAATGTAAGAAGAAATCTTTAATTTTTGTCAACGTCATTACACCGGCTAAATGGAATGCATTAAACAGTCACGTGGAACACTGCAGAGATGGCAAAATTGATTGCTAAAATCAGGTTCCGTTTCCGAATTGCAGAAAAGTTTGGTTAAAACGGACGTATATTCTGATATTTTCCAATTTATAATAGCCGTCGTTTTACTTTGAATATTTTACACTCTTGTTTTAGTATATAACAGTGCAATATCCCCATGCCCCTTTCAAATGACATGGGAATGCAATTAGTATTTAGATTGTTAATGCTTATCCGAAAGTGATTTTGTTTTTAAACGTTTTTTGTCGTTTTAACGATAATTTCCAAAACTTATATGTGCGCAGTAAAAGAGTGAAATCTAGAATCCCATAACACACACGCACGCCCACACACACAAACACACTCTCAACGCACTGTGGTGTATTGGTTATTAAGACTCATGACTATAATAAACTTGCATCAGTCGACAAGGTGTTTTGCCCACGTTTGACCCTCTCAACCAGGTGAATCAAATAGTTATTAGGCAATTGAGGTAATAATAATTGCAGGGACGGCTGGAAGAACAGTAACAATACTGATGTGCGTGTAAGAATACACCAAAACTGAAATATTAAAAAAAGATACATACATGATCTAAACAGCGTTTAAGGTCAGGATCGTGAAGTTTTCATATGCAAAATATCTATAGAAACCTACTGTTGATTTTAATGATTACGCTTTTTGTTACTAAAATAACTTGAATGCGGTAAATAATACGATATAACGTACATGTATTACCTTTAATTGTTATACCACTGTTTACACTTTACAAAACATTTTTTTCAAGTTCAAGTTGAAAGCGATACGTCCACACAAAGCATTTGTGCAGTAATGCATGACTGTCATAGAAGATTGGCGTTATTCTGTATTTCCTGCTTTTTGCCATATCGCATCATTGCATTTGGCGGTTTAATCAACTCATATCAGTTATGGTAGAGTGCGATTGTGAAAAATGAAATCCTAACAAATTTTTTGACCGACTCGATATTAACAAAGCTATAAAAACAAAACTGCATATCATCATAAAGAAAGGTACCCCAAGGAGAAATTCACCCATCCATGCATTCCGCGCTACAATTTTTTGAGAAGTACAAGGAGACAAAATATGGAGTGCCACTTTAATACACGAAACGTGTTTAGTCCACCATGGCTAGAAACTTTATTATTCCATATGCCTTTATGAAAAATACATTGGATCTGAAAAAGACTTCAGGCCACCCATGTACATGCGCATGTATAACATCAACTTCTGAATAAGGGTGTATAAATCCACTTATGTCTTTATCGGGAATATTGGGACTACGTTAGGAGCGAATCCAATGCCAATTGCCTCAATGCATCCGAGCAGAGATTTACAAGTGATAGCATCACCACTCGCAAATTCTATAAATCATGAATGCTCCCTGACCTTTTCGCAAAT
The DNA here is from genome assembly GCA_035222895.1 of Strongylocentrotus droebachiensis. Taxonomy (NCBI): domain Eukaryota; kingdom Metazoa; phylum Echinodermata; class Echinoidea; order Camarodonta; family Strongylocentrotidae; genus Strongylocentrotus; species Strongylocentrotus droebachiensis. The sequence goes on from JAVYIG010002329.1 coordinate 43,341, forward strand.
ATTAAAGTCAAATTTGTTATTTGAGTGAGACAAAATGTATCCTGCGAGGGAAAACAAGACACAAATCAGTCAAAAATCTACGGGATATGCTGAGCACTAAAACCTGCAGTAGGACAATATTTCGAGCCTGGTTTCTTTTTTTTTCTTCATGTACGCGCTGTTTGCGATAACATTTTTTATTCAGCCTGCACTTATAAAATTTTCTACTGAATTGGAAATAATCATGCAACCTTTCTCTACGGACATCTGCTGATCACTATCTACTTATTTCTCTCTCCCTCTCTCTCTCTCTATCTCTCTCTCTCATTTTCAATTTCACTGTCTCCGTCTCTCCGTCTCTCTGTCTCTCTCTGTCTCCCTTTCTGTGATTTTATCACAAATATTCATCTCTCTCTCTCTCTTTCTGTTTTTTTCTGCATCCATGGCTCTCCTCTACTTTGCCCATGTCTTTACATTTTATCCATTCAAATTTATTTGGTACAGCATTTAACCTTGCAATTACTAATTGCTTCATAATTCGTACCTTTATAGATGCACGTGGAGAACATAAAAACACATGATCCATTAACCAAAAATACTAGTTTAGCCAATAAAACTTAAAACAACGCACTCTCTCTTACAAAATGAATGAATGGGTTTTTGAAACTTAACAAGGCTTTTAATACTTTTTTGAAGGGGGGGGGGGATTTAGCTCCATTCGTTATTATTATATGAAACAATATCACCTAAACACAGTTTGTGTCATGGGCACTGGATTCGATATTGATAATACAAATGAAGTGATCATACTTTATTAAGAAAGGGCAATGTCTGTAATAATCCTCATGTAGCCATTGTTTATATTAATGCTGACATGCCTGAGATGATATAATTGACTATTACCTCATTAATGGTGGTGGAACGATAAATACATTCATCCAAACTGTGGGTAATTTTCCCTCTCAATACTGTATCTTTGTTTGCATTTTACGGTACGGGACGCGGAGGTGTATTCCCCCGTTTTGCCTCGGTACAGCTTCATCACCCTATAATGTGCAATAAGCCAGTAATTAAGCTTTCTCGCCATTGGGCTAAACAAGGTACATTCCTGTCTCATGTATACATTCAAGAATATCCATTTTCTTCCAACACATGTCCCCTTAAGCAACATCGTAGAGTAGACTCAAATGAACTTATGGAACGTTCCCATTGCAAGGTATTCCTATTTCATGTAATGCGTTTGCTGTGTAAATATATCTGTCACGTTTGTTCCATATATCCGAACTTCATTTGACTTAAGGTAAATACACGTCCTTTAACATAAAGTGACGTTCCCTTGTTTACTGTTTAAAATTGATACTAAAAAAAGGCCAGCTTAAAAAAGAAGAATGTGTACATCCATAAATAAATACCATCCCCTAATATTTTCCTTGATGAACCTCCTGCCTACACAACTTTGAAGTGAATATATTGCATTTGTTAGAAAATGTTCAGTTGTCATTTTAACGTGGTACTTGCATCTCGTGTAGCCTTATTTGGCTGTCAACATTGAGCAACCAGGCAGGCTATTGTGCCATTACAATAATGTTGATAATATACAATTTTAGGTAGAGCCCTTTATTGAGACAGTCCGGGCAAACTACAAAAACATACACCATTTTGTGACCAAGTGAAACCAAGTTTACCAAACTCTGGGTATAGATGGCTCTGAGTCTAGGCCGACAGTTACGCCCTCTACAAACAAGATGCCAACTGCATCCCACCAGCGATCACGCCATCCAGGCACATCGATACCTTGACATACTGACAAAACATCAAGGCATTGGCGCAACTCATTGACGCATGCGTCCATTAACGTCCATACGTCCTATGCACAAATACTATGATAACAACTGCTTTCGAAAAATCAACCGAAGGCAATGACAGCAGCCTTGTACGTCACCTATTGAAATGTTCGAACGTGACAATGACGTATTGCGAATCCAATCATGTTTTCTATGGAACAAACAATAGGGTATTGAAATTGCCCTTGAATTGATCTTTCAAAAATAGATATAATCGTGTTTAATGGACTCCTAAATAATTCTACCAAGGTTTAATAGAAAAACAAATAAACAAGCGACCAATACAGGCCTCCAATCCGCACTGATTTGTGTGTAAACTTTGCCAGACCTGTGTCATAAAGTTTCGACTGTGTCTGTAGGCGACGTCCTTGCCTTGAGGTACATTTGGCCGTTGATAGGTGCAACTGCGTTCACGCATCACGTGCAATTGGAATACGATTGGACATATACTGAGGTCGTAATCACACGTCACAAGGTAAATGAGCATGAATGGGAACCGCCCTCTTACCCTGTCCAGGTTTGATGAAGGTTTTCATGAGATAGCCTGAAATGCCATTAAGCGATACATTCTGTGATGGATGTGGCATTACTGCTAATCCCACTGTGGATTATAGCTTTAGGGATCGCTGGAGGGAGATTAGAATGTAACCAAACACAGGTCTGGAATGATGGGTATAACCTTTCGTTTGCAAATGGTTGTATTAAACACGATTATAATGGCGTATAAAGCATTGTGGTGTAGCCCCCTCCCCCTCCCGCTCATTTTTGAAAGCCAGAAGGAAAATAACACAATCCTGAAATGGTCTAGACACGAGCGGTCGTCCATGTATATTCCGCCCCTAACCTCCCCTCCTCCTTCAGAATTACATGAATAACATACCTTTTATCAACCCCTGATGACGTCATTGCGATACCTCTCCCTAATAATTGATACGATGAAGGTAACATAATAACGTAAGGTGGCGTGTCTGCAGTCTACGAAACGAACCTTGCCCTTACTCAAAGAGAAGGTTGAGTTCTGGGAAAAGGTTCACAATAATTTGTTAGCTTTTCAATCTTTTTATGTTAGTGTGGAAGAGTATCATATATATAAAATGTGACCCCTAAAAAGAAAGGCTCTTCCAATTCCAATTGCATGCTCATATTTGATTATAGCAAGCAAAGGCTTTCGACCACTTTGCCATGACACACATTATTTTCTGAAGTCCCATATACACGTTTCCGGGTACATTCAATTCGAGTCTTAGCAAGGCTGGGCCAATTTCTTACCACTTTGATGAGTCCAGAACATCAGAGTATATACCCATACTTATGTGCTACAGGATCAAGCTTTTTCATTTGCTTCCATCCAGTTTCTTTCAAAATTCAAAATTGTTTTTATTGAACTTACAAGATCAAGCCGAGATTATAATGGGATCTACTCGACTTCAAATTATGTTCAGTAACGATACGCATATTGAGTTTTGAAGGTCAGGGACAATTACTCTTGACTAGCTACAATACATGAAAAAAGAGTCTATAGTTCATTTTTAAAAGCCTGGTCGCGATTGATTCCTAAAATGAAAAATTATCAGAGAAATTAGAAATAATTGTACTTAATTGCGTTTAGCAGTTCAGTTAAATTTGCACTTTCTGTTAAAAATCCAATGGAAGGAGACCTGCTGGGAAACAAATCAGATAATAACCCTATTGTGCTTAAAGTAAAAGTCCACTAAAAAAATAACTTACCTCCAATAGAAGCATAAAAATCATACAAACCAATCAAAGAAAGTTTGAGCAAAATCGGATAGAATTATGTAAAACTATGGAACAATGAAAATCATTACACAAATTGCCAATTTGGTTATCAGTTTGTGACGTCATGTCCTCACTAAATATGAATTGCTTTATATCGTGTAATACCATTAATTTCCCTTTTTATCCCTCAATAATTGATGTCCCCATGCCTTTTGCCCAGGTTATATGATTTGTATCATATTGCGTGCATGACATTTCACAAAATCGTGTATGATCTTTGAAGAGTTGATATTTTTGTAATGTTGTATATTCTTAATTATTAATTTTATAAAAATATTTTATCAAAATTCACTTTTTCATGATTTAACTGGAAACAAACTACTCTATATTAGTGCAGCCACGCAAACACGTATGACTCCCTATCTAACTTGGATGCTAGTGTGTACAAACAAGATTCTTAGGGGGGAAATAGGAAATGTATGTTACCAGTATAAAGAATAATTAGTGGATAGTGAGGACATGATGTCACAGACTCATGAGTGAGTTGCCAATTTGTGTAGCCATGTCATAAACAATTCATAACTTTCTTATTAGTTATCTGATTTTGCTCAAACTTTTCTTGATTGGTTTGTCTGATTTTTCTGCTTCTATTGAAAGTAAGTTATTTTTGGATTTGGCTTGCTCTGTAATGGTATCTAATATAGTCGACATTTCCACAGTTGTTTCAATTTACACTGCTGTCACACAATAGTCCTTAAATTGTGATACGTGCAACCTGTAATTCGACACATAGTCGCACTGTGGTACGTATACTGTAGAACACAGTTGCACGCTATGGTTCTCTCTGTGGTCCAGCAGTGACCCATAGCTGTGGCTTATACACTCCATCATTTTTCTCTGTCGTCTCACCGTATTTCGATTCTTTCTTTGGTTACACAGTCATGACTGTGGTTCGCATACTGTGTGGTGTCTACACTCTAGGATTGTATCTTTTATGTAACGTGGTTCTTTTACTGTGCGAACTATATTTCATAATTCTCCCTGTGGTACCATCATGAAGTCTAGTTACTGTAACGCTTTTATTCGTAACTGACACTCTTTAACCTGCTGTGTGGAGACACTGTGGTTTCATAAACTGTGTGGCATGCATACTTTCATTCTCTCCGTAATGCTGTGACGCTTTACCATCATTGATTATCCACGTGGTCACACTCTGGTGTGTGTCCTGCACTGTGTAATTATTTCTGTGGTTACACTGTGGTTCATGCGATGTGGTGCCAACGCTGTAGCGTTCTCTCATTGGTAACACTGTGGTCGTATACTGTGATACCTACACTGTATACTTCTTGATGTGGTTATACTGTGGTTCATAATTATGATGTGGTGCCAACGCTGTATACTTCTTGATGTGGTTATACTGTGGTTCATTACACTGTCTGTGGTTACACTGTGGTTTGTTACACTGTCGTACCAACACTGTGTAATTTTCTCATTGGCTACACTGTGGTTCGTATGCTGTGGTAAATAAACTGTATAATTCTTTGTTTGGTTACACTGTGGTTCATATGCTCTGGTACCTACACTATACAATTCTTTATGTGGTTTAATGTGGTTTATTAGATAGTCTGTGGTTCGTTACACTGTTGTGCCTACATTGTATAATTCTCTATTTGGTTACATTGTGATACCTACACTGTACACTTCTCTCATTGGTTACACTGTGGTAAGTAAACTGTGGTACTTACACTGATAATTCTTCTTTGGTTAAACTGTGATGCAAAAACTATGGTACCTACACTGTATAATGCTCGTTTTGGTTTACACTGTAGTTCGTATACTGTGGTGCCTACTATGTAAAATGCTCTCTTCGTTACATTATTATATGGTTCACATACTGTGGTACCTACAATTTATAATTCTGTATTTGGCCACACTGTGTCGCAACGTGTAAACTTAGCAGCTTTACATTATTCAGGGTTTCATAGCACACGACATTCAATTTGTTCTTTGATAAGTACGCGTGAATGCATGAATACGTGTGTGATTCTTTTTTAAATTGTGGTCTTGAATTGTGTAGTATATTATGATTATATGCATTTATAACGATCACAACTACTTCAGAAAAAGTTAATCAATTTCAATAGCTTTTTGCGTCACCTATTTAATTGTGCGAACATTACAATAAAGTATTACGTAATTCGAACATTATTTCTACGGGTGTATAATAAGGTACTGAAAGTACCCTTGAGTTGATTTCTCGAGAATGGTTGCGATTGTGCTATTCGCCCATACAAGCTTGCAGGTTCATTTAACCGTAAAGATGTTCTGCGTATGACAAATCTAAAACATGCAATCTGGTTAAGCAGTCAGACACGCGCTATAGGTAAATGGTTTGCACTAAAATTGAGCCTCAATTACACTTCACCTGCGTGTAAATCCATCCCCATGTTTGCGTTGGTTGGATAATCATATCTATTCAGATAAGACCTTAATCCTATATTGGCATATCAGTCATAGCCAACTATTACAAACCGCATAAACAGATTATATGATATCTTTACCACATTATCCTCCTTTTTTTTCTTCTCCCTCTCTTATCTCTCTCTCTCTCTTCCCCAATTCCTTGAATTTGCCTTCCAGATGTAAATCCATATCTTTGGATCTCTGTTTTCTAATGTATATCTATCTTCTCATCTCTCCTCGAGCCTCTTCTAGTACCTTTATTATACTTGTGTTCGATGTATAATTTAGTAGTTTTTTTGTCTCGTCGGCTGCTAATGTATATCTATCTTCTCATCTCTCCTCCAGCCTCTTCTATTACCTTTATTATACTTGTGTTCGATGTATAATTTAGTAGTTTTTGTCTCGTCGGCTGCCTCCCACCTGCTTTTAGGGGGGATTTTCGTCTGCTTTACATTTTCATGATCACTATTCAATTTGTCAATTCTACTTGACTAAGCCTATGCGCCTGTGAGGCCCCTGACATAGCTTGAATGCTCTTGAGATTTACTTTTAGTTTGCCAGATGTAAGTTTTAAAGAAAAGTTGAGTTCGGGGAAAGATTAAAATAGTTAGGAGAACTTTCTCATTTGAACAGTTGTCATTATATTTCATGTAAAGGTGGAATAGTATCACTCACCATCTCTCTCTCTCTCTCTCTGTCTGTCTCAGTCTGTCCGTCTGTCTCTGTCTCTATCTCTCCCCCTCTCTCTCTTTTTTTCTCTTTCTCGACAGACAAGGTTAAGGTTATCGAGATACAGTGGTTCATACAGGTGGCTCTCAATCAAACTTAAGGTTGAGGAGTCGAAACTCTGCCTGGTGCGTAGGTCCTTTCAAGCCACTTGGATGTCAAATGGATCGTGAGAACGCCTGCGCTGACATGAGGGTAATCGAAACCCCCTTGGAGGGGGTGTCCGCCACTGATCACCACTCTCTCTCTCTCTCTCTCTCTTTCTCCCCTTCTCGCTTTCTCTGTCTCTGTCTCTTTCTTTCTCTTGACAGTTTTGGCAGTGAAAAATTAGAAAAATCATATGGGCATATCCAGCCTCAATATGAAGCTATCCAGGCATCTCCCTGCAAGAATGGATATTCCAAGCTTACTTTTTTTCTTTCGATTTCCATTTACAAACATTACACCCACAACAAAAAGTGAGTCATTTGACACATTTAAGCATAATTTTCGTGAGTCAGGTGTAAATTGACTCATTAGTAACAACCAATGAGTCTCTATTGACTCATTTATATTTCACCAGTGTGTCAATCATGAGCTGACGCATTTGCAAAATGCTTCGACTGACTCACATGGTCGTAAAAAATGAGTCAAGATCGACATAAGAGCATTTTAGAAGAAAAAAGTGAGTCAACTTGAAAGTGAGGCTGTATGCATGCGCGCGCATGCTTTCGTGACGTCATCCAAAATGCGCATTCTCGAGCCATATTTGAATTCCCGATCGACGACGCGACGTCGCCATCTTATATCTTGGATTCAGAAGAGTTTTGACTGCAGCTAGTGAAAAATTGGTACGCATAATTATTCATATGGTTTTAAACGATGATTTTTATGACTGGATTCGTGGGCTGAATCTTCTGATTATTATACAAATGATGCATGCGTTCATTTTACGATATCCGCACTCGAGTTGATGAGGCTGTGTGTAACTTAACTATCACTATGAACATGACTGACAATGAGAGCGGACAAAATGTACAGTTCCTCAGGTAGACAAAGGAACATCCCTTCACTGCTATTATGTAAAAATGTGTAGAACAGGTGTCACATGCATATTCACCTTTTTACATAATAGCTGTGAAGGGATGTTCCTTTGTCTACCTGAGGAACTGTATATTTTGTCCGCTCTCATTGCCAGTCATGTTCATAGTGTATAGATTCTACTGTATCGCACGAAGCCGTGTCGAATGAAAACATGCATGATCTTGCATCATTGTTTTAGCCTATACAACGAAACTCCTAGATCCTTGTTGAAACGAATTAATTTAAGATTGTTTCGTGACAGTATGGGTGACAAATAAATCTCAAGTTAAGGCTTAATTTAGTGCGTACAAAGTAGATTTTTCAGATTCGGGTAGCGGGGCCACCGATTACATCGCTAAAATGTGATATTTTAGGATATATTTTCCTTTGCAAATGTGGACAGTGACTCTGGCATGGTATGGTATGTGTGTGATAGGCCTAGGGAGTAGGGGGTCTATGTCATGATGCACCCACAACAAAAAGTGAGTCACCCTTACTCAAATTGATGAGTCACTGGTTTGTCCGTACAGCGAAACACTTGAAGGATCATGTGAGTCACTATGACTCGATACAAATGAGTCTTATTTATCTAAGACTCACTTCAAGTGAGTCTTTAAGACTCATTTGTATCGAGTCATGGTGACTCACATGATCCTTCAAGTGTTTCGCTGTACGGACAAACCAGTGACTCATCAATTTGAGTAAGGGTGACTCACTTTTTGTTGTGGGTGTACAACACAATTATTCGGAATACATTCATGCATCGTATTTGGAATAAATGCTTTATTAATAAAACACGAACCGAATTTTAAATCAATTGACACCCCCCCCCCCCCCGTCCGAATTATATACCGTGATACCTAATAACACCCAGGATTGTTTACTTACTCCTCCATACTCATCTACAGCAGTCAATATTCATCTGCGTGTCACGGGACCTTTACAATATCATCCTATCATGTATTCAAGAGGGTGAGTCTCTATGAATATGGCAGGTGTTCGGTCTTCCCAATAGATTTTCGCCTCCGGTACAGGAACATGTTTACGATCATACATAAATGAATTGGATTGATTTCCGTATTTAAAGATAAAGTTTAGTTCTGGTCATGCGAAAGCATTGTAAAAGGTTGATCATCTAGCAAATAAGTATTGGTGTGTACTGCGAGGTTCCGGAATCATCAAAATGATTAGAAATTCGGCCCAGTTTTGGTAAAGTTACAAGCACTGTACACAGAAAGAAGTATATGGGACTACACGAACATGTGGCATAAAAATCCGTCCCGATTTGTATGCTGTTAATAATAATTGTAATAATATTCAGCTTTTTTATAGCGCTTAATACATCTCGGACGTCTCTAAGCGCTTTACAGATATATTATTTCCCCGGTCATTGGATTCAGTACTTTTGGAAATGAATCACTGAAACAAATAAATATCGTCCGGTTATGATAGAGATCCGTTTGAATTTACGCCTAGCTGGAATGCTTCCCAAGAAGTGGAGATTGTGCACACCGTGTGCACAATCTCCACTTCTTGGGAAGCATTCCAGCTAGGCGTAAATTCAAACGGATCTCTATCATAACCGGACGATATTTATTTGTTTCAGTGATTCATTTCCAAAAGAAACTAGCCAACAGTAAATCACTTAATTTTACCAAGAATCCACGTAATGTTAAGTTATACTCTTATTTGAGTGAATATTCAAATGATTTCGATAAAAAAAAATTAACAGAGAGAAAGAAGAGAACATAGAGAGAAGAAAGAAGAGATAGATACATGTAGATAGAGTGAGAGAGGGAAATGAGAGAGCGATAGAAGAAAGAAGAGATAGAGGGGGAGAGATAGAGAGAGAGAGATGGGCAGAGATAGAAAGAGAGAAAGAGAGGAGGAGATGGGGGAGAGGGGAGGGGCAGAGAGAAACGAAGGTGGGGGTGCCCAATCACAATCTTATAGACATGATTTAGAACAAAAATAAATCATTTTTTCCTTACTATTATTTATTTTCACCCTTTAATGTAAGCTTTTTTGTTTTATAATGACTAGATGACTCAGACGTTACAGATGTAAGGGAGCTTTACGGTCTGTTCCTTACGTGTGCACTCGGCATCAAACCGGTTCTACATCATTTATAGTGACTAATACTCTAATTTGTTTCCCAGGTCTTTACAACAAAACCAGATGATCCAGCAATAAAACTCAGATATTTATCTTTATTGGCAAAACAACTCGAGTTTCACCTGCTAAATGGCATTCTGTTTCCCTAACAGTCCAATTATAATCAATTTCTGAGTTTTAATTGATGGCTGCGTTTTCCTTAGATGACATTTTTAAGACCAGTGACTTTGGTCGTTAGTGAATTAAAATATATTTCTCCTTTGCGAAACCCTAATCGCTAAAGCAGAGTGATAAATATGCCAGGCATCTGATATTTCTATTTCCCCAAGTGTTTCTCACATTATCATTCGGTGGATAAGGATCAGTATGTACAACTCGTTAATAATATTTGTCATATAGTTGTAGATAAGTGTGTGTGTGTGTTTAAGGTACGGCAAAACATTATAGAGCTATTCGTCTGATACAGCTTTTGCAAACTCAAGGGTATGTTTTCTTTTAAATCCGTCAAATTAACCTTTTTATGAAGATTCGACATCTTTTTTCTTGTACATGTACTGCTACCATTTAAGCAGCTTAAATCATATAGTCAGAGTAAGACGTAGCTGTCTCCTTATCTCCTGATCGAGATCTATGAGTTTTGTTTTGTTATCTCTCTTTCCGATTCTAATAATCTTTATACAAGCATATCATAACCTGTTCATATCATAGTTTATATCCCTTTTTCTCCAGTTATGAACGCTTTTTATTTTAGAGTTCTGCAGATGTATTTTTGTGAATTCTCCTTTATGAATTTTCTTTGCCAAAACATTCATAGCTCGATGGCAAGTATTAATGTGTATTTCAAAACAAGTTTGTTCTTGAGTGCTACATTAATATCGGCATGATCGGTGTAAGCTAAATAAAAAAAAATAATAATAATAATAATAATGACTAAACCAAATAAGTATAACAATAACAACAACAACGACAACATCAACAACAACAACAACAACAATAACTATATATAATGAATGAAACCGTTACAAAGACAAAGCATATACTGGGTCACTTTTCCTCAATTTCGCAATTATGAAGAAGTAAAAAATAATCAAGCTTGAATTTACAAAAAGTATAGACGGAAAAGATGCATTCTTCATGTTCATTCGTAACACCTGCATGTTGGTTTATCACTTGTATAGTTTCTTTTGTAGCGATTGATTCTAAAATCAATGGTATATCTTGCTGGATGAGGCTTATATTTTAGCAGCATTAATGATTAATGTAAGGAAAACCGCTGGCGTCGCAGATACAGCTGCTAGACTAGAGAGGCAATGCAATGAGACAATCCCAAACATCAATTGAACTTCCTTAGGGAGGGATAATTCATTCATCTTCTCTATAACTATGTTATAAAAAAGAAAATCATTGCTCATAACGATTGGTGTGGCTACGGGAAGGAAAGAAAAGAAGAGTATTCCGTCAAATGTCACAAAATCAGAATTTAAAAAGTCACCAAGGAGTTGAGATAACTCTTTAAGTTCCCTGATATCATAAATTAAAGGAAAGAGTAGGAAAAGAATAGACGCACTCAAAAAAGGATTTGACAAAAAATGCAAAATCAACCGTGATGCTGGGCCTGCACGTGACACGTGCATACCAAAAACCGAGTACGGAGATCGTTATAGAATACTGCTTTATCATACGTTCATTGGGGTATTTAAATGGCAAACAATGTACATTAGAGTAAACATTTGATACGATCCCTTTTTATCAACTAACATATTGTAGAGATAAGATATCATACAGATAATCGGCTATCATTCTAATCAGATTTACACCAGATGTTACATATGCGTCATATTGAGTTATCTTTTACCTCAAACAAAGAGAAAAGGCAATACCATGCAGAGAGCCCTAAAAAAAATGGTATAGACATTTTCAGTTCAGTTTAGTTCATTGACGTGTGTCATATTTATCGTACTATTCCATGTGTTCTATGTTTTTTTTCGTTTGCTTGTTTAATCAAATTTTGATTGTATGTTTTTTCGTTCTTCTTGTTTTGTTATTTTCGCCAGCCGCAGTCAATGTAAGATATTAGGTGTAAATTGCGTGCTTGATTTCAATTTCAGTTTGGTATATCTAATCCAATGGACCAACTTTGACATATTCTATTCTAATTAATCCTTTCTTATAATTTCAATTACACGGATCAAAATTATTGGGACAACATAAAAACATAGCTTTCCCACTTCTCTCTCTTTCTCTCTCTCTCTCTTTCTCTCCCCTCTCTCCTTCTTTTTGTTCAACATTTTCTTCCTGCGTGTTTCTTATTCATTATATTCTTCTTCTATTTCCATTTTATGCCCATCAATCTTCCTCCATCCTCCCCTCCACACCCACCCCCCCTCTCTCTCTCTCTCTTTCTCTCTATCCCTCATTCCCCCTCTCTCTCTGTGTCTTTGCCACATTTATCTCGCTCTCTGTCTCTGAACCTCTCTCTGTCTGTCTCTCTACCTCTCTCTTTCTCTGTCTGTCTCCCTGTCTCTCTCTCTCTCTATACGCTATGCAACCCTATCTCAAGTCAGTCGTTTCTTCCTCGCAATGCATATTGAGAACGGGGCTTCTCCCGATCAATGTCAACGACCAATCGTCGATATTGATTCCAAATGTCATCTACAAGTTCAAGGGGTATTCGAGAACGTTATTACATTTCCGATGAATATGTGAGTGCTTTCAAGAGACGTTTTTTTTTTTCTTCAAGAAGTTATAGTATAGAACATGCGCCAACTACTTGAAGACATGCATATGGATCATTGATATCAGATTGAGCAAGGGAAAGGGGAGAAGATTCGTTGAAAGTCGTTGAAATAAACTACTCGTCATCATCCTCATAGCGTGCATCTCTGGTGCTGTGTGGCATGGTTATGTAGGGATGAAAAACTACATCACACCATTCAATAGTCTATATTGAATATTCCTGCCAATAAAAAGTTTACATCTGGTTATTGTGGAACCCATAACGAAATAGTTATATAATATGTAAACAAATAGGGATAATGAGAAACTTGCTTCGTCAAAGCACAAGAGCAAATGAAGTTTAAGGGCAAAGGACGGTTTGCGAGTTTATATAAAGAAACCTACCTTACTCTAGGGTAAAATCTAAAATATCTACAAAGGTAAATAGCGAGATGATTTCATAGCGTGTCAACAATTTGTGTATATTTTGACGGGTACGCAAAAATATTTGTTTAACCTCATGTCTATATCCAGGGGCGGATCTAGGAGAGGGGTTCGGCGGATTAACCCTCCCCCACCCCCCATCCTTGGGCGGCCAAGTGAAGACAAAAAGGGGGAAAAGGGACAAAAAGCTAGATCCGCCACTGATATCAATCTAATTACTTTACCAAGCGACAAAGATGGAGACTATACGAAATTATTACACGACATGCTAACTTTAAGAGAGAGGGACGATCATGTCTTTTTAAAAAAACTCCTTTTATTCCGAGCTACATATCATTTAGCCAAAACAAATATAGAAATTCAACCCAACCGAGATGAATAGATGAGTGTGGTAACTTAGACCTTCCAAATCTTTCGCTGCTTCCTCCGCTACCAACATCTCACGCACGATATACCAGCAAATATGACAACCCAATTACATCAGCGAATACAATTACGCTCAATATGAGTTCCGGTCTATCTATTCTTTCAACATATCCCAATTCATTCGCACATCCCACTGACTTACTTAGAAGCCGAAGACAAGAACTGGGGAGGCGGGGGGGGGGGGGGGGGGGGGTGTCAGGCTATCCTGAAAAAGGGCAATCTTTCCTTTCTCTTGATCTAAATCTTCTGTTTAATTACGCCATGTTTACTCTAGCTCACGGTATGCATTGGACTAGTTTATTCATCACAGGCACAACGAGGACAAGACTAATTATTTTTGCTCATCTTTAAAACAGAGGAGTGAAAATAGGTTAACTATTCCCTCTTGGATTTCCTCGGAAAACAGGGTGCACTAAAGCTCATGAAATGCCTCGATTTCCATGCAAATTTATGATGGATTAGAATGAGGGTTCTGTAATGTATTGTATATGCACGGATCAGGTAGCACATGCATGTTACCTGCACTGTAAACGGAGCAAGCAATAATGAAATTATAACCAAACCTGTAGGTTCGAGAGCGGTATTTGGAGCAGGGGGCGTATAGTTGGCCCATCTCCACAGTGGACGAATTTAATGTTTGTAATAAGGGAAATCTAACATTAATCGATTCCGTTCAATTCTAAATCAGAGGAAAGTTAAAATTTGCCTGGTCAATTAGTTATGATTTTGCGTCCCAACCCCGCCATATTATAATTGGTAAATCTGGGTGTTAATGTAATAATTGTAATCTGCAATACTACCTAATCATGCAGAAAAGGAAAAAAATAGCACAAGGCACTATCTGCCCAAGGGAGACACTTTTACTATTTAAAAAATACTTTTCTCTTCTAAAGATATATATATATAGTACTTATACATACTTAGTACATTTTACAATGCAATGCCAACCAGAGCAATTTTTTTAGAACATGTATTACCAAATTCCAAGGTTTTGCTTTTAACAAAAATCATGATGTGTTGATGTGCATTTCAGAGAGGCATTATGCAATTCCCTGCATAACTTATTGTTAGCTTTGTTATGAATATGAAAACAGCGAATATGACCAAAAAGAAGACCTAAGATATTGATAGACACTCTGCCATAAGCGTCAAGGAAAGGGACGGTGAAAGGGGGAGGGGAGAGATACAGATGTACTGTGTGAAGAGAGCGTGATAGAAGGAGAGGAAGAGAGAGAGAGAGAGAGAGAGAGAGAGAGGGTAGGGAGAGAGAGAGAAAGAAAGAGAAAGAAAGAGAGACAGAGACAGAGACAGAGAGAGCAGGAGCCTTGATAAAAAGTGAGAGAGGGAGAGAGAGATGGATAAAGTGAAACATAAGAGGAGTGGCGTAGAAAGGGAGAGAGGCGGAGAGACAGACTGGCACAGGGAGAGGGGGTTAGAGTAGGAGACAGGGAAGAGGGAAGAGAGAGAGAGAGCGAGAGAGTGAGAGAGAGTGAGAGAGGGATAGAGAGAGAGAGAGAACGAGACAGGGAAGAGGGAAGAAAGAGAGAGAGAGAGAGAGATAGAGAAATATGCACACCCTGCACCGTAGTGAAAATAGAGCTGTTTGAAATTGTTTCACCCAGGTAAAGTCTTTGACACCTTTCAAGCCGGAGCGTCCGACCGAAATGTCACCCGCTGAGATCTAATTACATCTATTTGCCCCTCTCATCACAGCCTCGCCAGGAGAACCTTCATCACTCTAACACTTGCTCGGTCAGATCTAGTTAGCCGCCAAGCGAGACCACCACCGACTTTTTTTTATGCACCAAGGGGCCTTCTTGTCATCGTGAGGAAAGCGGGCTGAGATAATACATTAACACAAAGAACCAAAGCTTCGTTTATGTTTAGATAAGATAGGAGACACGTAGTTTTGAATACAAAATTAGATTGTTGGAACACTGTAAAGATGGTAAGGAATAGCTGATTGTAACAGGGGTATTGTGTATTTGATTTAACCCATTGACTTCTGAATTCGCATATTCTCCATATGAAGAGTTTAATTCCAAAAGGAGCTAAATCAACTTTTGATGAAAACTGAGTTATTGATATAAGAACATTGTTTACTCCAGTACCCATCTTTCAACAAAAGTATTTACCTAACTTGTGGGAGCAATTATGAAAAATGCACCTTCTAATATCACTTTCCTCAGACGCCTGTACAAAATCTGGTAAACAATGCGTTTTTCTCCCAAGTTACAAAAATGGATTTAGCTCCTTTAGGAATTAAACTTTTCATATGTCTAATACAGAAACCACCCTGTTAAAGGAGGCAATTGGTTAATAACCACTCTGATTTTAATATTCGGTAAAGGAACTGTATGCCGATGGTAGCAGGCTTAATGCAGTAGATATATTGTTTTATTAAACAGAAGTTGGTGTTGTGGTGTTGGCAATATATAAATGGAAAGGAAGACAGCAGCTATGGTAAAACAGTCTCACTCGACTCTCAACAACCATCATTTTTCATCAATGGCACTGTGACTGGGCATTGACGTCATAGGATATCTTTATTCATTAAGCAAGACAAGCTTTACACATAATAAAATTGCGACATGAATGGACGATATCGAAGTACAAGGTACACACACATCACCATTATTTTCTTCGGATCACAGTTTTGAGAATGGTAAGGGAACATGCATGGGTAGATTACACAAATAGTTAGTCAAAATAGCATGGAAGGATATTTGTTTTGATAAGTCAGAACACTTCTGTGAACAAAATCGCCCGTTTGACGTTCGACTATCAATGCTCAAAGCTCGATGCCGGCTAGAATCGACTTATAATATACTTATAAGTTGATTTCGATCAAGATATGATAAATGTAATTGATTATAATTATAATGAATATAGTATTGATGTCAAAACCTTTGAAGGACAAAAGGGTTTATTATTATTTCAGAATTTTTTTTGACAATAACAAATGGCAGGCAGAATGCGATAACTCATTTTGTTTTACCATGTTTATACCTTATCAAATTAATGCAATGATTTCAGTGGCCTATATCAATGATTCTAAATTTTTGCAGACAAATTTTATCGAGCCTATAGCCCAAGATCTCAACTGATTTTATGTCCATAACTCAATCAAAACATGAGAAATATGCTTGCATAAATAAGTATTCAATGACAATTGCAATATAACATAGGAAATGAAAATGATTTGTAATTTAACATTATTAAATGTCGATAAGATGTCATAGCATTTTAGGATACAAAATATATGAGGAATTCATACATTGTCGAATGTTAATGAAAAAGGGAAATCCACTAAAAAGCAATGCTTGGATTCGTGTGGGTAATTCAAAAGAAAAAGGGGGAAGAAAACAAAAAGAAAGACAAAAATAAAAGGAGAAAAATAAAAAATAAAAATATTTTAAAAAGCCACTAAAAAGTGAAATAGAAAAGGGGACAAAAAAGAGAAGAAAATAGTGATTTAACATCTAACGAAGATAATGCAGTGAATACTCTTTTTCACAGCAGTGATATACTGCACTGGTTAACAAAAAGAGTATTTCCTGGAATATCAAGATATATTTTCATAATACTGCCGACGCTGTCCATGCGATAAACCTTCAGACTTGTTATCTAATTAGCCTGACTGTTCAAGCATATTATGATGTATTGGATCCGGTCGGGCTCGGCTTACTGACACACAACCAAGAATATTATTCAAATAACGGAGGGTCTAATTTTCTTGCACACTTGCTAATAATTATTAGCCCTTTAAGCCTCATCAATCTGACG
Organism: Strongylocentrotus droebachiensis; assembly: GCA_035222895.1. Classification (NCBI taxonomy): domain Eukaryota; kingdom Metazoa; phylum Echinodermata; class Echinoidea; order Camarodonta; family Strongylocentrotidae; genus Strongylocentrotus; species Strongylocentrotus droebachiensis. The sequence goes on from JAVYIG010002329.1 coordinate 60,638, forward strand.
GAGCGAGGTAATTTTAAAGCATAGTATTAGAGTGTACTGTCTGGAGACCTTAATCTTTAGTGCCTTTTAGCGTCGTTTTTTCCTTCTAAAAAGGATTTAGGCCGTACAGTATACAGAGTACAACGCATCCATTTGTTTTCTCCGAATGCCCTAGTTTAACTGAAAATTGTTTCGGAGTAGGTCGGTGTAACGTATCATAGCATATTATAGTCAGTACCCATATAGCATTAAGCAGGAGTTATACTAATTTGTATATACCGCATGCCAATATTCTTCTAGACCTCTGATTGGTCAAAAGTGCAGGTATTGCTATATTCACAATCATAACACGGGTTCTAGAATGTAAATGCATGGTATGTTTCCACCATTCGATTTATACATTTCAAACAGGATGATTTTCAAAATAACTCTTTTTGAGAACCAACAAGCGGTGTATGAAATATTATAAAGGAAACACTGACTGTTTATTATTTTGTTAATCACGGATATTACTATAGCTCCACAGTGATATTTATTTAAACAAATATGACCCGACTTTGTCTCGGGATACTGTACAGTTTCACCTTGGGAAATATACATTTTTAACCGTGCCCCTCAAACAGGCGCGGATTCACTTCCCCCACCCCTCCCCCGCTTATTCCCCGCTAAATTGTTATCATGAAAATAAATTGAAATGTAATAATAATAATATTTAATTTTTATATAGCGCTTAATACAACAATTTAATGTCTCTAAGCGCTTTACAAATATACTATTACCCCGTTCATTGGATTCAGTACATGCCCGCACACAACGTGTGCACAATCTCCACCCCCTGGGGAGCATTCCAGCCAGGCGTTACATGACGCTCAAAACCTGTTTGGCCAACAATGACGGTCGCATCCTACCGGGTACCCATTTAACACCTGGGTGGAGAGTAGCAAGTGCAGGTTAATATCTTGCCAAAGATATTTATTAAGACCACATATTTTATTTTCCTTGAAACTGTTTCTCATTGAAATATGTACTAAATAAACCTGAACATAAAGTCAGCCACCTGCTTATAAAGACCACTGGTCTTCCTCGAGCGGTCTTTAGACATAGGTTTCAATGTATGTTATTCTTTATTCTAATCATAATTATACTCATAAAGTGAGCCCACACAAATTCGATTTTATACATTCTAGCTGTATACAAATTATTTAGGCTGATTAGAAAACGTTTGATTATACTCCCACCGGATAGCGTTCGCTTTGGGGTAAAAGCAAATTTCACAAAAAAAGTTCAGTACCACTCGATCTTGATTATTACTTTTCCTATTACAGGAGAAAAGGCAAGAAAAGGTCAGGAACGCAGATATGAAAATGTTTTATTCATAACACACCGCAGAGTAGATGATGCTCTTTTTTACAATACTGGACGTGCTTGCAATCATACCAAGTTTTTCTTATTTTTATCAGAGTAGCATCGTAGGTAGTAGAAGAGTTATACCTTGTCTCGGAGGGAGGGTGATGTTAAGGGGCGGGGTGGGGCGGGACGAATTGCCTCTCCCACTTTATTTAAATGAATATAATGTAAAAAGTATAGTTTCAGACCTAGCCCTTCCCCCTTGAAGTAAGAGGGGATTATTTAGAACTTTGTTTCGCTCCACCTCGCTATAAGATTACAGATTCAGAAAAAGAAAACGAAATCTATTTTATGAAGATCTATTTAATTTTATGAACGAGAAGATGATTAAGTGATGAATATTGAAGAAAATAAAACACATAATGTTCCTTCAAGATCTACGATAGCATTCTCTTTACACTCAAAGTTAAATATATTTTATTCCCATTTAATCATTGAAATTATATTGAAATTTTATTCATAATCGCTCTTTGACATTTAGCATGCAGTGGGAGTCACCTGCTCTTTTATGGGGCTATTTAAGGCTTCAATTATTTATAAAAATTGATACAGAGAAGGGAAAATTAAAGAGAGTAGGCATGCTCTGATCAATCATGCTGGGTCCTAATGCGATCTGAAATCTTGTCGATAGAAGAAAACCGCTCGCAGACAAGGATATTACAAAGGATGATTTCAGGTTTATCGAGCACCATGTCCACAGGCCCCTCCTTGTGATGGATAGAACGGGAGAATGAGGGGAAATGGTAAGCTATTTATAACAGAACGTACGGTCATTTCTATCAGAATCAATTAGTTATAGGAAGCTGGTCAGCGATATTGACAATGCTTGTGTAGCGTAATTTAATTCTTGGGGGTCTTGATGTCCCCAGACTGGAAAAAAAAAACGGGCCGGCGCCCAATCTTTAATATGAAACTACATCAACACAGTGTTTGTTTTAGAAAAGTCTGCCCTTTCCTGATGATTTTTTCCAGAGGATTTGGCCAGGCCTGTGCAGGGATTGGGAAGGGGGAGGGGTAGGCGGGGTTGGAGGAGTAAGACATTTGCTATTACTTGTGCCAGATTATACTTTGGCCTAGCCGAAGGTACTCCCCCCCCCCCCCATGAACCTACCACCCCCCTTTCCCCTCCTCGCCCCCGCTTGAAGGTAGTTCAGAACTCCGATATTGTACAGGTGCTCAAGAGAGATACTGTATATCTTTACGCTTCTTTAAGGTTTTGTGATTAACCTAATATTCTATTTTGCATTTTGTCACATGTGCCATGAATCTAGTATATTTCTCTATGAATAAGATTAATGAAGAGACCAGATTAATTATGGTAGCGAAGGCTGTGGTCCAATAACCAATCATGGAACTACATGTGACCCCTTTCCCTTGCATGTCTGATAAGATAATGAAGTCTTTCCCTCAATCATCCAAAGTGTTAGTTTTGTTTGGAAAGACATCCACTTTTGATCGACAGGTGTTGACATAATGTGAAATATAGCGAGCAACGAGGGCTATGTCCTCTCGCATTTTGCTCATGAAAGATTTCATCCCATGCTCCATTACACACAACCAAAATGATTTCATCTAAATATCTTATCTGGGAGAGGCGCCAGCGTGTTTGAATGAGGGAAATGGTCTGGTATGGTTCATTGTACAATAATTATCATGGAACTACTAGAAATTGTCTTTTCTCAAACCCTTTGACTACTGACTTTGCTCATTCCTTTATGTTTAACAAAAGGTCCATGAGGTTTCCACAAGCAAGGAGTTAATGATGAGCTCTTGGAATGCTGGTATCTACAAATAAAAGGATGTCCCGTGCTCAAATTTGTGTGTCGCCAATTGGCGGGAGTACAAGGTCGCGTAATAACGAACCAGCCAAGCAGAAATGATGGCAATATTGGTCGAATAAATCGTCTTCCCGTTTTTCCAGTCCCGCCCTCCGTATGAAGTTCGGCCATGCTGAAAATGTCAGGATTCATACAATCTGACGTTCATTAATAACGTTCTTACTTCAAAGCACGACATTTTGTGATATTCTGTAACCTGTCTTTGTCTCTCTCCCCGTGTTATGAGATGCTTCATCCATTTTTTCCTGCCACCCCATCGCCCACGCTGCTAAAAGCTTACAGATGGATAGTTCGGGCAAAAATGCCCGGAAGAAACAGTGCAAAGAGCACGGTTTAGAGGGAATGCATGTAAGAATCAGGAAAGTGGGAATATGTTACTTGCTTCTTTTAGTTTTCCCTGCGTCAGAAAAGCATCATATTAATCATGATTTCACCCCTATACCACTACACTACTCATCATTAACACTTCGATTGCTTATTTGGCCTCCCTGCACGGTCGCTTGTTTGCCGAACGTGCAGGTTTGCACAAAACAATACGCGCGAATAGACAGAAGAAGTGCTTTCTGCAAAAGAACATGTTTTCAATCTTTGTTAGTTCTGTGGCAGCCCTTTTAAGACCAGTTGTGATTAATATTACACTGGAAACGGATAGACAATCGTATAGCTTTTAGTATATTTATTTAACCCAAGATAAATACAATGTGTCAGAGGGAAAGAAGCTGTGTGGCGTATAAAGACTTAACATCGCCATTAATATCATTATCACTGTCATCATTTCGTACCAAATGTCGTTCATATTTGTCTCCCCTAGAGATATATTTATGCAATCAATATGATTATCCGTTGCAAATTGCGATAATTCGCACAGCAAACGAGACTCTATGGCGTCATAGTTACATAGTCACATTACAGTCGTCTTTGGAAGTGGGTAAAGTCGAATGTTTGTGCAAACACTTGTGGGATATATTATGTGGAACATAGGGCACACGATTTTGCAATTAATTTTTTTTGTTAAAGAAGCAAAACAACATTTGATATTTTTAACAAGGTAAAATGAAATATATTTATTGGGAATGGGTACATTATTGCATAAGATAATATATATGAGGGGGAACTTTTTTTTTTCTTTTTTACTGCGCATGTATTTTTTCCATTGGCGTTACATGTAATATAGACCTACATAGAGTATAATTGTGTTTATTCACCCCCCCCTCTCTCTCTCTCTCTCTCTAAATATTAAAGAAGCAAAACAACATGTGGTTAATATGTTTAACAAGGTAAAAATGAAATATAATAATTGGGAATGGATAAATTAATGCATAAGATAATATATATGAGGGGGAACTTTTTTTTCTTTTTCTGCGCATTTTTTTCTCCGTTGGCGTTACATGCAATGTAGACCTACTGGAAGTATTATGGTGTGCATTCACCCTCCCCCCCCCCCCCCTCTCTCTCTACTCCAACCGTCACGTTATATTAAGGTTAGTCTGTAGATTTTATATTTTCTTTTAGTTTATCTCGATGGAAACATTGAACCGCTAATACCATTAACTCTTTAATACGGGCCGTGGAAATAATAATTATTTTGCTACTCTGCATTTATCTGGGGGACAGTTATAGTCTACCAAATTATGATTATGATTTTTTTAAAGATTTTACCGGTTTAAGATTAATTTATGTAGGTGTTAGACAGGTTGTCATGTGACTTTTTAAGACCGAAAATTGTTAATTTTACAAACATTTTAGTGTCACAACTGGGCCATTGTCTTGTGCAAATCGGCACGCGTATAGCAAACCAGCGAGGTTTCAAATTGGCACGTTGCAATATTTATGATAATAATAGTGATACTGATAATAATGATAATTATAATAATAAAATTATTAAAAACAAACCATGTGATACAAAGCCCAAAGACATATCTACGAGTCCACGACACTTCTATTTAGAAAAGTGGAAGTTCATACTTTGGCAGGGCCCCCCTTTCCCCCTTCAAATTACGCCTGTACGCCTGCTTCATTTGTCATAATACCTTCACAGTCATATTCATCTTGATCATGAATCACTTTTCCAAATGGAAAAATACTTTTTTTTATTACATCCTTCTTTTAAAATCCTGATAAAATATGTTTTCGTCGTCGGAGTACCCATCGGGACTTGAAATTATGCAGGAAGGCTGGGGTACGTCAATTTTAAAAAGGCAAATTACTCGAGGGAGAACTGCCTTCATCTGAACGTCCATGTTTTGAGAGACAACACGACTAGAGATAAGGTTATCAGTGGAATATGATTGCATGACCTAAATATGATGAACCTTTGACGAAAGACATCGTAACTCAAATCGATGATATGGTATTGAGCGCCTTTTTCGCTCGTATTAGCCACGGGCAATTAGAAATGAACTATCGGAACAACATACAGCATTGTACAGTGCGTATCAAAAAAAGGATACCCAATTTTGGTAGTTTATGATTAACAATTCGTTATTATTGTGACCTTCAAATCTATTTCATGATAAAGAGTAACTTACTTGCTGTTTACTGATACCCTTTTCATATATTTCTTTTTACATTAGAGGACTGAGTACCATTGCTTTAGAGTTTAAAGTGATTTAATATATGTAAGATTTCACTGGACCTTTTTTTCAAAACACGGGATAGCCTCAATTGTTTTTAAATATCCTACAAACTTCTTGTCTCGTGATACCTCAGATTCGTCTGCTCACTTATCCATCGCCCCATTTCACATGCTTAATGTGCATGAGGTATTTGTCTTAAACAGCACATGAAAACTCATAGTTTCACTAATCTGAAGAAAAAAATAGTAAAAGCAAGAAACGTATTTAAAAATACCAACGATCATGACGATATTGACAGTTCAATTTCATTAACAGCAAAAGATAGCACCGCCTAAAACTTTGTCCATTTTTAATGACGAGGTGACAATGCTTACCTGATTAAACATGAGATGCGAGACAAGCCGAGATTGCGTCATCATGACAAAGAGAATATCATAAATATTGCTTGTAAATGAGGGTAAGTGTGAGTTGAATAAGGTATCATTATATGGAATATTAGTTACTCTTCATATTTCAAGACTACACATACAGGTTATTACTAATACACATAGGATTCTGCCAAAAATGTACATATTTCTTTTTTTTTGATACGCACTGTATAAGAGACACGCGGGAGTCATGATTGTCTGACTACGATTAAAGGTACGGGTTAATATATAGGGTCGGATTATGTAGAGATAATTATTTTTCAGAGAAGGAACATGATATCTATGCTAGGTCGTAAACATTATGCTCTTCCAAAGATGTCAATATTTCAGTGCAAATTGTCACAAATATAAATTGACACATACAATAGCCATTGTATAAAGTTAAATAAAGTCTACTAATTAAAAGCAGCTTTTAAATGGCGATGAAATGTTCGCATAATTTGGAAAGACGTGCTCACTTTTTGTAAGTTAATAAGAAATGCAGATCTTAAGTCAAGGATATTGAAAAAGTAACCAATTCCGTGAAAGAAGACCTCAAAATACATTTTAATGCATCCCTAATTGTCTGCTCTCTTTCTCTCTTTCTCTCTCTAGATCAATAGATTTTAAGAATCGATGTAGTAACCAGCGAAATGTCCTATAAAGGTGAAGAGAGGGGATGATTTTGCGTAGCATTTCTTAAATTTCTTTTATTCATCAACACCCACATTCATGAATAACCAGCTAGACCATAATATTGTTCCTCTGTACAATCAACAGGAACATAACCGATGACTGATTCGTTTGTTTGTTTGTTTGCTTCGTTGGAAATAATGCTCCAGGGTATCTAATCTTGCTCTGATGTAAACGGGTTTTCTAAAGGGCAACGATACACCCACACTGATCTTTGAATTAATGACAGAAAAGTCGGGGTCCATTCCATACTGTAAGTCTGAAGATGGTTACCGTGGATTGAAAAAACAAAGTGGTTAGACGTTTTATAAAATTACTGATCCGAGATATTGTATCTAGTAGACATTAGAGGTTTCGCCTTTCAGCAACTAACTGATTTATTTCCTGAGCTAACGGTTAAAGCCCCACTGCACTACTTATAGCTACTTGTGCCCTCTATGCAGCAAAAATGCCTAATCGGTCCCCATGTCCCCTTTTCTTATGTTAATTGAAAGCTGATTTGATGAGATAACCACCTGTCAGTGACCTTTCAGGGAGGTCTTACCCCCCTGGTCAAACTAATGCAGACGGGCTTAAATGGAGAGTTGAGTTTTGTTGCTAAGGGCGTTACACAAAATATTTTGTTGTGAGATAATGACAAACTGAATGTCAAATTTGAAAGAATATACAATTTTAATGATAAAATCATCTTTGTTTGATCAAAATCGGTTCACAGACGGCTGAAATATTCATAAATATAACCATTTTCTAATATCTGTGGTGCCCCGCGAATATTAGGTAATTTTGAACCACCCGTTGAAAAACGAGAGAGCGCCGTATACGTTTTATTCCAGCCAATGCCAATATTATTATTTATTTATTTATTTATTTTTTTTTTTTTTTTTGGGGGGGGGGGCTTTTTCGTTTAGGTTATAATACGTCTCATATATAAACCAGTCGTCTCATGTACTGTTATGATTAAGTGATTATTGAATTAACTGTCACCGTATTTTGGGGGAAGTGGAACTGAATTGGTATGATTGTATTTAATAAAAATTCACACTCTATTTGGGTTTAAAATTACCTTCAGAAGCAATTTTTGGCTCTAAAAGGGCACTAAAAATGTCATGAATAAGAAAAAGAGCAATAACCACGCACTTTGAAGGCATTTTCGGTCTCAATAAAGAAGAATTCATCTATCCCTTTAATAAGGTGTATGAAGAAGGTAAAGAATAACATGAAACAGCGCGCACAGATTTTATTTTACGCATCGCTATTTTGGTAATTGAGAGTGTATTTCAACTTGCATAATCTCTTAACAGATGTAATATTTGAAGCTCTTATTTTAATATAGTATTACGACAGGGAACTAATACGTTACGGAACAATTTTTTTCCTTCTGATTCGTACACTTTAAAATTTGCTAGGTAGGCGTTCGTCGACTTCAGTGGCCTTTTGTCAAGACAACTGATTTCTCTGGACGATTCTTTGCTGACTGCCGCCTCGAGATCACCGGGGAGAAGAACGGAGGGGGTAGAGATTGAGAGGACAGTGAACTTTCTGGACACAAGGTTCCAAAGGATGTGCAGACAGACTGCACATAATGATTCATAATTAAACTCTAGCCATCCTCTCAGCAAAACCGGGGAGTAGACAGTTCACTCCACTCTGAGAGTGCACAATGTGACATCGGAATAATTATAACGCTTTACAAATAGAACTGTAACTCGTATGGAAAAGGGCAAAGGACTTATTAAGCTTTAACCCCCTTCCCCCTCCCCCAAATGAAGAAAACTAAAAAATATATATACAATGTATATATTTATATTTACACCCTATATATAAAATAGTAATACAATAGAAATGAAAAAATATACAAATATATGAGTAGATATAAAACGAATGAGTAAATGACTAAGGAAGTTACGAAACCATTGTGTGTCAGAAAATGGTACAGGAAAAGGCAATTAATCTCATTAACTCATGTTAACAACCTCCTATAATGTGTGAATAAAAGGAATGACATGGAATGAAGCTCGCATAATTGTCTTCGAACCTCATTCTCCAGACACACCAACAAAACAGACCCAAGACCCATAAGAGGCAGAAAGAAAAATATTTTGGCCTATAATTGATCTTTTTGATGTCGGTGTGACGGCTTCGGCAAAGGAAGGTGAGGGGTCCGTATGGATTCAAAGGGTAAGAGCTATAGTTGAGTTCTGGTCATGCGATTGCATTGTAAAAGAAATTGTGTGGGAGCGATCGGCAAAGGGTGATCTTGTAGTAGAAACGTACTGGTGTATACTGTGTGCTTTTGGAATCATCAACATTTTACACAATTTTGCTTTAGGTCACATGTGGCATGAAAGATCAGGTGCACCAACCTATTCCTTGTCATATTTCGAATATGAAGGTATTTGAGGAGCCTGCCTCGTCATTGATTTTACTTTCTATCTCTGCTCTTCAAAACCAAAATTAAAAGAATATAAATATATATTTTGTCATCATTCCCAAGAACTTAACATCTCTTTAATTCATTGCTGACTAAAGACTCTGGATGCGTAATGTAAAAGTGATCTTTACGAAGTCATTTGACCTGACAACGAAAACTCGCCTCCTATGAAATGGTTTATCTTCAGTAGAAGGTTAAATGTCATTATTGTTTACACATATGCTTTAACAAAAAAGTTAATGTCATATTTTATTGTAAGTTGACCTTTAAAAAGGGAACCAGCTTAGAAAGCATTTTCACGAAGAGCATTATATATAATGACTACACGTCAGCGTCTGATGTATTTGTTTTATTTGCTTCTCTATGTATTATCTCTTTTCATTTTGACACTATGGGGGTGTCACAAAACATGTCATGTCCATCATCACATAACATAGAGGATGCTGCACAATGTAGCAGGTAGTGGTTAACTTTTCACATAGTCATGGACTCAATCGATTGTGGATGATCAAGGCGTTCCAAAAAACATGTCTGTCTCGTCATCATGAAGCCGATCGATGTAATTTGATGAATACTTTGTGTAGTCATTAGGTGATACCTTGACATTAAAGGGAGTCACGTGAATACTCTGAGGTTTCTGAAGTTGGATCAGAGCACCAGGTATATCTTTTCTGATATATGCTCACTTTGGGCCAGAGAGCCTCCTTTTTAAAAAAAAATATAAATTAAAAGGACTCCATTAATTTTGTTTTATTTATTTCAAGCTAAAAAATGTACCTTTAACCAAAACAAAATTTTCTGTAGTAAAATTGAATAATTATACAACACCTACGTGGATCCTTGTCATTTGATTGGAGGATTGTTGGTCACATGATATTCAATAGATGTTCTATTGCACGGGCGTGTATTTTTGGTTATATTCGCCGTGCATTGTTGGTTATGATGCAGACTGCGTACCTCTCTGCCGTTCGCGTATCCCTGCGTGTATCTGACGCGAAGGCAATCTGAATGTAATCGAGAAGGCTTGACTCCAACTTTAATTTATCTTTATATAATTCTTCGATGTTGTATGAAACAAATAATGAATGTTTTTCATTCGTTGAAAGATTAACGTTAATTCTATTCAGCTCGGCGTCATAACCATTCATAATTTGTATAATATATACATGTATATATGTTTGTTAAATTATGTCTTTTTCATTTACGTTTGTGTCTTTTTGTTTTGTTTTTTTGTTTTATGGTTTTCTGGAAGACCAGCAGCAACAATATACTGTTGCAGCTGATTATGGGTTACCGGCCGTATGTTTTTTTTAAATAATATATATATATATATTATTTTTTTCTCTTTTATTGTAAATTTGTGTATTTTGTTTATATTGTTAATATTTACGGGAAAACAAACAAGTTAACATACTCCTTTATAATAAACCTTCTTATGTATAGGTAGGGAGTGTTTAAAAACCACACCAGCATCAAATTATTTCTAACTCTTGATTATCATTTATTTATTTGTTTACTAATGCTTCCAACGACATTATGTTTTCATTGCATGGCTTTAATATCCAACATGTATTATGTTATAAAGACGCAGTTATGGTTTTAGAACATATTGGCCTAGCACGTTCATCCAGCACTTTAAATCCTTTCAAAATGTTGCTACTTTAAATATCCTCTAATGTTCATCGGTTCGAAAGCAAAGGGTGACAGGAGGCTCCGTTTCCAAGGAGAACGATTACACCTTGTAATACATGCACGGGGTCATTGCTGGTGCGATTGCATCGTTTGTATAATGCATGAAAATTTCACGGCACGGTTCCTCGCGTTTATTATAAGAGTTTTGAACCATCTTCTCCCAAGGGGTGTCAAGTTAATGTGTGCAATTTTTGGCCGCAATTTGGGACAAATGTCGTTATCCAAGGGCCAGAGGGGAATTGCGAAATATATAACGTCATTATCGCGCTGTATTTTTCCTCAGAAAAAAATGAAAATTCCCTTCGGCTGTTTCAGAGCACCAAATTCTACTATAAATATTGAACAGAAAGGGAAGCATGATTCTCTTTCGTTTATAGCTCAAGGAAACAACCGTCCTGCGTCGGACTTTTGATGTGGTATTGGCTTTTGTGTAAGCACGCGCTGAGCATATTTTTGCTAAGTCGGTAAAACAGCATAGACTCGAAAGTGTACTGAGCTAGTCTGGGTTATAGAAATTACAAACAAATAAATTGTGTGTCTTTGAATTTAATGATCATCATAATTCGGTGAACCAAGTCAACAACAAAAAATGTTAGTGGACAATTTGATGAATGTTTACGGAAAATAGGTAGATACGAAGATGTAGCCTTTGAAACGCCTTTACTGGCCGTGATGATAGTGATGATGATGATAATGATGACGATGGTGAAAGATGATAAGGTCGATGACAATGATGATGATGCGGATGATGATGACGATGATGATAATGAAGATAATGACGAGGACGATTATGATGATGATGATGATGATGACGATGATGATAATGACGATAATGACGAGGACGATTATGATGACGGTGATGATGATGATGATGATGATGATAATGACGTTAATGACGACGATGATTATGATGATGATGATGATGATGATGATGATGATGATAATGACGATAATGACGAGGACGATTATGATGATGATGATGATGATGATGATGAAGAAGTAAAAGTGAACCGGGTTTAATATCCAGTGTTTTGCATAAAATATTAAATCTCGACATGATAACAGAAGAAAACCCTTTACCATGGCCATGCCAACCATGTGTCATTGTCGAGAGCTTTGACATTTGACTGGAGATTAGCAGGTCGTGGGTTCGATCCCCAGCGCGTAGTTTCTCTTTATCCACGTAATAAATGGGTACCCGACACGACATAAGAGTTTCTGTGGTTTGATTAGCATTGTGACTGGTTGGAATACTCTACAAGCTGTGGAGAAGGTGCACACATTGTGTGCGAGCAAGTCTGGATCCAATGAACATGGTAGTAATGTACCATTAAGACCTCAGAGTGAGATCATGTTTATTTTTGAGGCGATATATGAATTATACAGATTATTCTTTTAATTTAATATTATTAATTATTAATCATTATTATTCCTTATCATTTGTGTCTCCATTATTACTTACATATTTCTTTATTATCATAAACATAATACTAATAATTATTAATAAAATTATCATAAGTATCGTTGAAAATATTAGAACTAGTAGTAGTATATCAAAATTATTATTATTATTATTATCATTATTATTATTATTATTATCATCATTATCAGTATCATCATCGCCATCTTCATTATCCACGGTACCCTATTACAACAGCACTGACCGTTCTGAGAAACAAGTTTAACCTGACGCTAGACCAAGGTACGGGTTCGAGTATTTATCAACAGTTTATAAATACTCAATGTAGGCTTCGAGGAATCAAACCTCCACTCATAGCCTTAAAAATGCCCTCTATTTGTCGGCACGGTGTTTAATATAGAACCTTGAATATGGGGGCGTCATGATTAATGTCCTCCCCTGTGTTACTTTTAGTAACTATCAGTCAAGACGTTATAATGAGAGGATATATTTTTACTCTGTTTTCAGAAGTTGTTTCTGACTATCCACGATGGATCTCCGCAGGAATTATTTTAATTTCTTGTACTATCTCCATCTTTTATCAATCTACTTTCGCTTTGATTGTCGGTTGAATAATCTAAGATGTATCTTTGTCTCATCTTTTACCCCTACATGTATGCTCTCTTTCCGTTCCTCCTCTGACACTCTCTCTCTCTCTCTCTCTCTCTCTCCCCTCTCTCTCTCTCTCCCTCTCTCCCCCTCTCTCTCCCTCTCTCTCGCTCTCTCTCTCTCTCTCTCTCTCTGTCTGTCTTTCCGGTCTGGTCTGTCTCTGTCTGTCTGTTTATGCACCCTCTCTCTATCTCTCTCCCTCTCTCACCACAATCGTTTTAATATTCTTTATGTCCATTCACAGAACGAACAGGCAGGATTAATGTTTTAAACTGATTAATAACATAGGACGATGGCAAGGCATCGCACTGACGCGGAGCTATCTATCATAGAAACCGTCCTATGAATAATTTAGGACAACTCATTGAAGATAGCTGCACCAATTGAACAATTAAAGACAACTTTGAGTTCTGGTCATTCCATTGCATGTCTGTCTGTTTTTGCACCCTCTAGCAGCATTTGGGGAAGATTGATTACGTAGCATACAAATATTGATATTATACTGTCAGATTTTTTTGGAATCATCAACCAGCAAACTAAAAGAAAGCTAGCCTTGTTGAAAATCACATGTGTATATATGAAAGTGTGGTCAAAAATTTGAGCTGTTTCTTGGCATATTTCGAGTATTTAGGGCATTTGAAGAGCAATCTTGTTCGGGGGATGTTTTTCTATTAATTTTTTCCACACAATTCATAACAAAATGAAAATGCCAATGAACTATTTGTTTTAATTTCCCAGAACTCGACTTCTCTTTAAAAGAATCTCTTTTGACTGCACTATAATTACGTGGGTGTATTTTCATTAAGAAGATGGGAACTTCATCATCTGATAGTACCGTTATTAGTGGTTTATTACGAACCCATGATATTTTAAAACATAATGCTTTCGTAAATCAACATACATTCCTTTTTTCCCTTGGAATAAACAGTTACAGCAAAATTCTATAAAATCATTAATAGTTATTCCTTGATCTGATTATATTTGCCATTTGGCAGTTATTCTAAATATTATTGGAGGTTTCTTATGAACCCGTGACATTTAAAACATAATCCTTTCTTGAATTGACATACCCTCCTTTTTTCCCCCTGAAATAAAAACTCACAACAAAATTCTATAAAATCTTTAACAATTATTTCTTGATCTGATCATATTTGCCATTTTGGCAGTAATCTAAACGTCCTAAAAAATATATTATACATTCGTACAAACGATTTCGGTTAAATGTCAGGTTGAGTAGAAAGCTGTTGGAAGCATATTTCCTTTTATCACCAAGACTATTATTTGTATGTGCTACTTTTTTTTTTAATTTTAAGAAGATGTGACCCCTGTCTCTTCGATACACATCCTTTACAATGCTGAACATGGTTAAAGGGATAGTTGAGTTCTGTTGCAGAGGGCGCTACACAAAGTATAATATTTGTGTGAGATAATGAAAAACTGAGTGTCAAATTTGAAAGAACATACAATTTAAATGACAAAATCATGATTGTTTGATCAAAATCGGTTTAGAGACGGCTGAAATATCCATACATATAACCATTTCTAATATTTGTGTACCACCACAAATATTATATAATTTGAACCAGCCGTTGACAAAAACGAAATAAGCACCTTATACTTTTTATTCCAGCCAATGCCGATGTTGGCTTTTTCGTGTTGGTTATATACGCACAACCAGCCGGCCCATATACTGTTATTATTAATTAATTATTTAATTAACGGTTACCGTGTGTGTGTTTTTGTTTTTAGTAGAGCTGAATTGGTATGATCGTATTGGCTAAATGTTACACATTTTGGGGTCTAAAATTACCTTCATAGCAATTTTAGTTCCTAAAATGGCACTAGAAATGTCATAAATAAGAATAAGAGAAATAACCATGCACTTTGAAGGTATTTGCGGTCTGAATCAAGAACTCAACTATCCCTTTAAACAATGAAAATATCAATGTTTGATCGTTGTATGTCGTCCCGATGCTCTCGTTATACAAGCAACGTCATAATGTTAGGATACACACCGTAAGAGAGAGAATGACGTAAATAAACGTACTTGATTCAATCATACATTGTTATAACACCTGCATTTGCTGCATAAATAAACTAACTGCAGGTTTGTATCAAGATCACCTGTCGTTCATTAATTGGGAAACAAAGTTTGTTTTCTCTTATCACCATGGTTAATATCAAGACGAGCAAATGATGACGTAGAAGGTGAAGCGGCGTACAGATCAAGATCAAAGATATATTTTTTAATTTCTTGTACCGCCAACTACCCTGCTCCTCGAGATATTTCCATCGGTGTTCTTGAATTGATATATTAGCGAATTCCTTTGCAGAGTGTTGCATGTTCATGGAATATTCAAGGAATTGTTGCCTTCACACGTTAAAGTCGCCAGCGTCCCGGGTCGCCCTTTCCTTGCCTTTTCCGTTTCTCTGACCTTTTCTTTTCAACTCCTTTTTCATTCATTCCTTCTCTTTCTGTATTGTATTGTAATTATTTAGTCACGGTAAAAACTCACAATCAGTCAAAACAGAATGCTTTTCAGCGAGTCCGTTCGCATTGATAACAAACAAGCACATATTACACGATATCACTGACAGACAAATATAGAACAAATTTAAATATCTACAAACAATATTTAAAAAAAGAATGAACATAATCGCTGCTAACGGTAAAACAGTACATGTATACGATGAAAATTACGGGTCTCGTGCAAACCCTATTTTATGCGAAGGCGTAAATATGCGTCGAGTAGTCAATACACAGGTCTCTTTTATGACGATTGAGAGTGCATTAAAACGTCCAAAATAATTTCATAGAAGTAACATATGAACCTCATGTTTTGAATATATTATTAAGACAAGGAATTACTCAACATAAAACACGAAATACTTTGTGGTAATTGGTAAACTTAAAGGTAATACAAAGTTTTGGTATGGGGTCATGAATTTGGTTCAATGGAACATATTGGAAGCATCTACGATCCTACAATATTAAGTGATCGTTGTCGCGGTCGAAATCGACTCTAAAGTTATAAAATTGTAAACAATGAACACTTTATGATGAATAGCTCCCTCTCAAGGTCAAGATATTAATTAAGCTATAAAACAATGTTTATTGACTAAAACCGACCGATTAGCTTTTCTCGTTCGCAAATTATATACCACAACTACATACTCTGAGATTTTCATAGTCGTAGCTACCATTGTTCGGCCGTAGGAGCTATTTGCAATTTATCAAAAATTTACCGGGAGCACCGGTAAATCTTTATTTTCAATTTTTCTCGAAAGCAAAAGTGTTTTAGGGGCTAACATTTCTGGTGTTTTTTATACATCCACAGGGGCATCCAAATATATCAAAATTGTAAAGAATCACTATCCACCCATTTTTCAAAATTTCCCAAAACTTTGTAATACCTTTAAATATGTGGGTGATTACAGATAATGCTGGAAGCAATAAAACTGTCACGGCAAGGAATTACTAGATTTGAGATTAAATTGAGACTCACGCAGGCATCAATTGCATTATTGGTAAGGTTTTCTTACTTCATTTTCTCACAATGCCACTGCATTTCTGACTATGTCAATCCATCCCCATTCCCTGAAGATTATACTTTGAGTACTTATCATTTTTTTTTCTCGTTTTAATCATATTTATTACTTCCCACGGCTCGACCTCGCCTGTCATTTGCACCACGCATGTTATACATTGCTAGAGGCACGCTATACCATTTGAATGATGGAATAACTTAATTGCTCATCAGAGAAATCAGAATGGTTTAGGGGCAAAGGGCTGGATGCATGTCAGGCCCCGTTTACGAATTACAGTTAGAATCGAAATTTTATTGACGAAATGCCCCGACGTTTTTCTTTGCTCCCCTGTTCTGTTTGTCTTCTGCTTGGCTTTAATTCGCAACTTTTTTTCTTTTTTGTGAGTTCTTCACGCACTTGCAGAGTCTGCGGAATTCTCGATTGACTTGCTCGGGGATCATCAACCGCGGTGGAATGGATTGGCTGCAATGGGGGATAGGGAATGATAAATTAATGATTTTATCTCCCTCCAGAATGTGCGACCATTTACATTTGCTCGTTCGTTCGTCCACCCCGGTATGTCTTAATTGCGTTCTGGCCTTTTGCAGTAATGGGTATAATCGAAAATGGGTTGCAGGCAATGATTCCATCTATGACCAGACTTTGCAAAATATATGCTTGTTCGAGGATTCTGTTACGTCTATCTCTCTCTCTCTCTCTCTCTTTCTCTTGCCATATTTCTTCTTCTTCAATATTTTTGTTTTCTAATACTTTTTTTCTCTTTCTCGCTTTCATTTTTGCTATGTTTCTCTCTGCGTTTCTGTCCCTTTTCTTCCTCAATCTCCTTTTTTTGTTTAATTCTCTGTCCCCCTATTGTTTTACCCATGCATGCGTTGTCACCCCTCATTCGCCCCCGTTTATCTCTCTCTCTCTCTGTCTATCGTACAGTTGGATTTAAAACGTTTGTCTTTCGATGCGAAGGTCGATGGTTCGAGACTTGGTTTGGAGCGTTTTAAATTCCCTTTGGTTATAATAGCAAACGATTTAGTATACATAAATTTCAAAAATACATATTGTCAAGTGTGCATCGTGAGAATTAATCCCTTAAGGCGTTGAAAATATCTGTCATACTAGGCCCACTTAATAACGCTTGACCACTTGGAGATGTGATGAGACACTATTAAAAAACCTGCAATAATTATCATCATTGTTTTCGTTATCCATGAGTCGCACTCTTTATCGATTAATCATTTTTATTTCAAAATACAAACACAAAAGTACATAAATATATAACGTAATATGTGGTTGCCATAACAGGGTAGTAGACAATTTGTTATATATTCTTCTCTTCTTTCATCAATTTTATTCTCATCATTCTCTTCTTAATACATAATATTATACTTTTTGATGTTAATATGTTCATGTTTATTCAGGGCCCCTTGAGAGACCACTACTTATTGGTGAATGGGCTACCCTGACAAAAGATTAGAACTAAATAAATAAATAAATATTCATTACTTATTACTCCCGTAATTTAGTTCTTTTCAAGCCCTCTATGCCTCTTCCTCTGAAGCGCTCCTCTTCCCCTCATTTCTCTCAGTGACTCCGCCAAGCTAACTTCAAATCGACTCCAAATTGACCCAATGTATTAAGACCTTTCGGGATAATGTATTTTAAGGGTTCGTAGTGGGCCTGGTGTCGGCCCCGTTGATGTGAATGGGTATACCCCCTACCTTTCCCTTTTTTTCTCTCCCTCCCGCACGCACCTCTCTCCCTGGGTCTGTTTTATTTTCCATATAAAAAACATTTACACAAATTCTCAATAAGAATACGGCTGGATTTGCGATCCCCCCACCCCCCCCCCCCCCCTCCCCTCCCACCCCTCTTTCTCTCTCTGGTTTGGTTTGGTTGAATTGGTTAATTTTCCGTATACAATCATGTTTAAATAGGCCTCCATCTCTGTGAACATTATTTGTTCTGATTAATTTATAGAGAATATGGCTGAATCGCTCTCTCTCTCTCTCTCTCTCTCTCTCTCTCTCTATATATATATATATATATATCTATCTCTCTCTCTCTTCGTTAAATCTCTACGGAATACATTATGTACTGTGATATTAGATTGGCTTGCCACCCCAGAGTCCAGGCGCCGTGAGGAGGATATGATCCCGAGGTCGGAACTTGCACTGATACTCCATCCGATGGCGACGCCTATATGCTTCTAACGAAAGGCGATACAAGGGATAAGGAAAATACAGATGAAGGGATAGATAGAGAATGAGAGAGAGAAGGAGAGAGAGAGAGAGAGAGAGAGAGAGGGATAGATATAGACAGACAGAAGACAGATATACATACATTCAGACAGAGAGGGGCCCTTGGAGGAGAAATTAAGACCATAAAGATAATGAGAGATCCGAACTATCATGACAATAAATGCAATTTCTTTATTTCAATATTTATTTCTGCGGAAATTTTTTGTTCTTATATTTTGTTCTTTATTCATTCATTGAATTATAAATAAAGTTTTAAATTTATTGATCCTTTTTTTCTTTAAATTCGGCACCTGAATTCACTTCTTAAAAGATCTTTAATGCCATATTAATGATTTAACATCATACATATCCTTTTGCGGCTTTAAAAAAAAGGAGAACCTATGGGGTATTGATGCCAGCGCTGCCCGTATCAAGGCATTAGGTATTTAAAAGTTCTCGTAAATCCTACAAATCTATCCATCAAAATCGAGCGTGCAAAATCCCTTATGTTTATTCAACTGGATTACCATCGATTTGATTTCATCAAACAATTAGATCAAACCTTTTATCGAATAGTTCTGTTTTTGCTTTTTGTCATTCTTTTTCTTCCCCTCATCTCCATTTTCCGTCTTCTTCTGCTTATTCTCCGAATTCTTTTTTCTCTTCTTCGTCTTATCCTATTTTCTACTGCGTTTAAGATGTTTCTTGCAGGTTACGATGGATACAGAGTAATATGTGCAGCATGATGTAGTTTTCTGACATTTTTATGTGCTCCTTTGTCTGCATAAAAGCAATATCGAATTCCCTCTCATCTCTGCTTTAATTTCACCATTTCCATCTTATGCGCCTTTTCTGTGTTTCGTAGTCCTTTCGTTTTGTTTTGAATAATCTCTTGCTATGTTTTGAATATTCTCTTGCTACCATTTTTATTTTTCCGCCTCCATTTTCTTTCTTTGCCTCAGTTCATCGTTTTTTGTATCAATCGCCAATTTTCCTTATTTCTCATGTATATTGCTATTTTAGCGTTGATTGGTTATCTCCATTCATTTATGTTTCCATAACTCAATCAAAACATGAAAAAATGCTTATATAAGACTTATATCAAATGACATTTGTAATGTATCACAGAACACGAAATTTGTATTTGTAAATATATATTATTAAATGTCGATAAGTAATTAAATCATTTTAGGATACAAAACATAAGAATACAATTATCATGAATTCAGTTGAATGTTAAAGGAAAAGAGAAAGCCAATAAAGAGCAGAGCTTGTATTTGTGTGGATTACTCAAAAGGGAGAATTAAAAAAAAAGACATTTTTTAAACATACACACATCCCCGAAGTATAGGCTTTGGGCAAACACAGTAGAGCAGTGCGTGTGGATATAACGGACTGTGCTCAAACACCTACGAGCGATCGAGGACTCCGTGATTTTATAATTTTAGTATGCGTATTTTCATAGGCTGATAAGTAGGAAATTGAACAAGATGACACCAGAGGGGAGGACCTGAAGTCAAGACAAGGACAAGGACATCGACAAGGACATCGACAAGGACAAGGGCAAGGACAAGAACAAAGACCAGGAAGAGACCAAAGACAAAAACAAAAACCCGAGAAGAGACTCTCCCCCTTCTCTCTCCCCCTTCTCTCTCTTTCTATCTCTCTCTCTCTCTCTCTCCCTCTCTCTCTCTCTCTCTCTCTCTCTCTCTCTATCTCATGTCTCTCTTTTTTTTAAAATCACTTTCCTTTTTGTTTTTCTCCCCGCATGCTTCTCTCCGAATGTCTTCGTTTCTGTTTGTCATAGCACTTGCCTTTGACTTCATCTGCACTTAGTATCATGTTTGTATCTCTGTCTCTCTTTGTATTATTCTCTCTCTCTCTCTCTCTCTCCCTCTCTCTCTATCCCTCTCTCTCTCTCTCTCTCTCTCTATCTCTCTTTCTCCCATTTTCTTATCTTTTCTCTCGTCCTGTCCCACTCTTACCCCACAGCAAACTGTTGAGACCACGATGATGGGGCCGAGGGCGCTCCAAACACGTGGGATATTTGCACGATCGACGAGGCTCTTTAAACAAATCGATTCCCTCCTCCTTCTCCTCCTCCTCCCCGAGGGCCGGGTTACCAAGGGTCTCCGTCGGTCTAGGCACTTCAATGTTCCCACATCCAGACAGTTAAGAATCCCAGGGGATAGCGGTAGGAAATTGTAATGAATAAATACATGATGAAACTCAAACGAGCCGTGAACCTCGTGGTATCACCTTTTCTCTTTTCGAGAATTATGTTCAGTCAAGTTAAAAGGTATTGGAAGGTTTCGTAGTCCATCTAAGTATTATGTTCACTATATCATGTTCGTATCTTTTAAAAGATTAACGATTTGAGAGAGTACTCCGAAACTGTAGCTCACTTTCGTGGCTTTTTGGACACGATTGAAACTAATTTCCATGATTTCAGAAAACACAAAGGGAAAGTCTACAGTGTATGTATGTATGTAATTAATGAAACAGCAGTAAGTATGATAAGATATATTACCATTGTTAATAGAACATTAACTTTGAATACGTTATGCAGTATTTAGATGTAAAAAAACGCATATTTAACTAATCAGTAGCTTCGGGCATAGCACAAACTAAATATGTTAAAATCGCCGAAGTTATTTCAATATCTAAGAAAGGTGATTGTATATAGACTATAATTATAGGCCTATTTGATTACTGCCATATTTCATCGAATTCTTAGAAAGGGTTGTTTTACCAGAGTCACAGCTTTTGTTAACAAAAATAATAACATTATTAGTGATTCTCAATTTGGTTTTCGAGCAAACCACAATACAGTACAGGCAACATTAACATGCATCGATACACTAGCTCATGTTATATTGAACATGGTTAACATACATATTATTGGACTTCTTCAAGGCTTTCGACACTATCAACCATGATATTCTCATACTTAAGTTTTTACATTATGATGTTCGAAAGCCTTGGAGTGTTTCAGGAATTATTTGTCAACTCAAAGATAATTATCGTTACAACCCATATATTTGGTGTTCCACTGGGCAGTGTACTTGGTCCTTTCTTATTCATCATATGCACACACACAAAATGCACTACCTTTTATTATTTCTAACCCAAATAGCTTCCTTTCATTTGCACGTAAAAAAGAAAAAACTTGTTAAACCGTGTCATATCGCATGCAAAGTGTGAAAGCAGTGTGTGGGGGAATAGTGTAAATACAGGCAGCGATTTCACATCGTCGACACTGTGGAATGCTTTTTCTGTTTACACTGCGCATACTATACTTCTGTTATGTGACTCGCTAAGTAGTGGCACTAAATTACGCCGTCTAAACATATCATTAACACAATGTTTCACATCTATTTATTCATGTATCAAGGGATCATCTCCCAGCACGGAAGGTGATTGCATTTACATTTTCCCGCTCATGTCTGTTTTCTGCCACCCTAGTACCATGCTAGAACACTCTTGTAGTGTCACTCCATGTCTTAATGTTGTTCCCCTCCCAGTTAGTTCTCTGTTTCCCTCTTGGTCAAGAATTTTCTATTGTTCTTCCCAATAACTCTATCAAGAGACACTGATGTCTTTTAACGTGGTCAAAGTATCTTTTTTAACGAGTTTTTTTAAAACAATTTTTAACAATATGAAATATTTCTCTGATAGTTTTTACATCTTTCCATTATATTCTCATCATTCTCCTGTACACTCAATTTTAAAAGGATGTGATTTTTTTTAAAATATCCTTTGTAAATATCCGTGTTTCTGCTCCATACAATAGAACCGACAAGTAAGAGCAAATGCATAGTTTAATTCTAAGTTCAATATTTACCTTTCTTGCTGTAAATGATTTTTTCAATCAGCAGGAATATTTTCCATGATATTTCAGCCCATCTTTCGATGCCAGCCTCGCAACTGGCATCCCATGTGATAGTTTTTCCTAAGTAGATGTTTCATATAGTCATCAATATGAATGTGCTCTCAATCATCTTCAGGCCTGGCCATATAACTACACTGTCGCTCATAAAGGTGGAATATTTTAGTTTTACCCCAATTTATGGAATTATTTTAAAAATAATTTAAAAATAATAGATCTAGATAATAGTATACATACTCAGATTTTATTTAATAACAATTTGCCAATGTTTGTTTTGCGTGACTGCTAAAGCATGTGTATGCTACTATGCTTATCAACTAGGGGACCTACACCCTTAATTCATAAATGACAGTAATGAGGATTAATGCCCCACAAAAGGGCACTAATATCGTACATCGACACGGTTTTAATCCTGGGGCCTCACAGTTACGAGCTCATTGTTTTGTCACTGAACCATGATTGTACGCAGCGGGGGCTAGATTAGGGGGCAATTTCCATAAATAAAAAATTAAAAAATAAAATGCAATAAATTTTCAATAATTTATTGCAGTTTACCCCGGTCCCCAAGATAAAAAAATCCTCTGGACGGCCATGCATTATGGTTCAAGGCATGGGCACACAAACGTTTTTTTATGTTGGGAACCGGGGTAAAATGCAATAAATTATTGAAAATTTATTGCATTTTCTGTTTTTTTTTTAAATTTATGGAAACTGCCCCCTACCCTAGCCCCCGCTGCGTATAGTCATGGTTCAGTGACAAAGCAATGGCCTCGTAACTGTGAGGCTCCAGGATCAAAACCGTGTCGATGTGCTATATTAGTGTCCTTTTGTGGGGCATTAATCCTCATTACTGTCATCTGTGACTTAAGGGCGTAGGTCCCCTAGTTGATAAGCATAGTAGCATACACATGCTTTAGCAGTCACGTAAAACACACATTGGCAAATTATTATTTAATAAAATCTGAGAATGTATACTATTATCTAGACCTATTATTTTTTAAATTATTTTAAAAATAAATCCATAAATTGGGGTAAAACAAAAATATTCCAACTATATGAGCGACAGTGTATGTTCTGCTGCATTCTGACAGGGATGTTTCTTTCGTTTAATTGTCCCGATAGCCCACCTGCTTGGATAACAATGTCCGTATCAGTCAAACCTACGAAGAAGAACATGTGACTGTATGAGATGGCAAGAAAGAGAACAAAAAGGAGAAAAGGGCATGGGAGAGAGAAAATGTGTGTGTGTGTGTGCGTGTGTGTGCGTGTGTGTGTGTGTGTGTGTGTGAGAGAGAGAGAGAGAGGGATAAAGAGACAGACAGACAGACACGAGAGAGAAAGAGCGAGATAGAAAGAGAGAGTGAGAGAGAGTGAAAGACGTAGAGATAGGAGAGGAGTGGATGAGCTCCCTCATGTTAACCTAAATCTAATTACCATTTTGATCAAAGATCTAAGTCATAATTCATCCACTGATGTAAACATATATGTATCATGCATCTTATGATACCCATGTGGTTATTAAGGAGCTCTCTCTCTCTCCCCCTCTCTCTCTCTCCCTCTCTCTCTTGCTCTCTTCTCTCTTCTCTCTCCCTCTCTCTTTTTAGATAGAGAGATATGGCTTTGTGCATCTCTCTTTACAATCCTCCCTCTTGAGCCACCTCATCCTCTCTTTCCCCTGTCTCTCTTTCTCCTTAGTCCTTCCTCTCCTCCGCAATCATTACATCAGGCTAGAAAGTCTTACGCCTCGGATGTCACACCTCCTGTCCTGTTAGCTTATAATACTGAGAAGCACGTTATCTTCCCAGGTACGGTGTTGTATCCAAGCTTGATCCAAGCAGACAGACAAGCCTGGAACATACAAAGAAGAAGAAGAGGGAAGGAGGAAGAAGAAGAAGAAGAAGAAGATGAAGAAGAAGAAGAAGAAAATGATGAAGAAGAAGAAGAAGGCAAAGAAGAAGGAGATGGAGAGAAATTCTTACGTCCCGGATGTCACACCTCCTGTCCTGTTAGCTGAGAAGGGTGATATCTTCCTAGGTATGCATCTATGTTGTATCCAAGCTCTATCCAAGTTAGCTGCATGCCTTGAATTTTTTTCTCGTAATGATGTTTGTTTTCAAAGTATGTTTATGTTTAGTTTTGAATTGTTTGTTGTTGTTGTTTATTTGTTTGTCCTTTGCCTTTCAGTTTCGTTTCATTTAAAATTCTTTGAATTCACCGTCATTAATAGATTATAATATGCATTAAAATCATAATTTGGTACATCTATATAGGACTAAGCAGTTAATATTTAAATAACATCAACCTTTAATCGTATTGTGTACATACTTAGTCCAGGCCAACAAGGCCATCGTGAAAAGCAGTTTTGTAACTGACAATGTTCTCATTTAAAACTACAAACAAATGAATAAATAAATATAAATAAACAAATATATAATTAATAAATATTAATACAGGGCAGTACAAGCTACCATTGTCTGCGGATTATCTAATATATCAGTTTTACCAGAGTCCTTATTCATTAAACCTTTCAAACCCTATTGTCAACTCGTTCATTCTCTATATATAGCATATCGAACATTTTCATGTAATGACAATGATGGCAATAACAGGTATTATCCACTGTGATCCATATCCAGGTGATTCTTAAATCGTCCCATAAATACTCTGGAAACTTAAACTAGTCAAGCGAAGGCTGGACTGACCTAAAACTAGTCTGGCGGGTTAGTCAAGATTGCTTGACTAGCATGAAGCTGCATTCCAAACTAATCGAGTCTGCTGGACTAGCTATAATTGGCCTGCTTGCCTAGCTTATGGTTAATCTAGCAAACGTGACTACTTTGGTGGGAATTCTTCAGCTGGACTACTTTAAGAGCTAGATTAGTTTAAGAGTGGATTATTATTATGATTGGTCCATCTCCCTGGTAACTAAGATGAAAAACAAACTTGTGAACAACCACCCCCCTTCCTTTGGACTTTAACAAAAAAAACATTACTTCAAATAAGGTCCCTTTGACTACACCTCGATTGAAATTAATTCGTGCCATAGGAAGTCTATGCCGTATCAGGGACTCGAACAACAACACCAATTGATGAAGAGTCCTCTTTTATGCTGATGCTATACATGGTAATTATTTAAATCTGTATTCCATAAATACCTATTGTCCGTTCTTGATAATATACCCCGATGGGGGGAATATTGTCCTCCCAATGGTTAATTGACATGTTGTCCAGAAGGCAAAACTAAAAGAAGAATTAAAACAATATCAAACAAAATTAATGACCACTATTCGAAAAGCGACGATTCCTTTTGACCAGGACATCTTTCACTTATTTACAAAGAAAACTATGATTTCATGGCGTCGACGAATGGTTTATTAATGCCTAAGTTCAAACCTTGATCCTTAGAGCTATATAATGTAAATCATTGGCGACGCAAAGCCGGGATCAAATATTGGTTGGATCCGATCCTAACACTTTATTTAATTATAGGCATCATAATCCTCTTTGGAAAACCTTCATTTTGAATTAAATATAATTCAATTCGAATTAGAAGAAGAAGAAGAAGAAGAAGAAGAAGAAGAAGAGGGGGAAAAAAGAAGAAAGGAGAAGAAGAAGTAGACGAAGAAAAAGGAAAAAAAGAAGAAAAAAAAAAAAAGTACCCTCCCATTCTCCAGACTACAAATTACAGGGGCCTCACTACATTAGTAGAAAAACCCTTGGGCGTATAAAACAGGGCAGCATTTTAACCAAGATAAGATCTGCATTAGCGAGCAAGTCTTGTGGTCCTTAATTATTTAAGTGTCAGGCTGCATTATATGCATCGAATATGGCAATGGAGAAGCTTATAAGGCGATAATAAATTGGCATTATCAGATCATAAGGGTCTGTCGCCGCCATGTCTGCTGGCATTGATAAACATACAATAGGATGGGTGTACATGAGACACATGGCCTGTAATTGACACGAACTTCACATGGAGGTGACCGAATAATTATGATATATCTTTGTTTGATCTCTCTTCCTCCTATTTAATTGAAAAATATGTTGATATACATTTGAATATAATCCATTACGCAAACATAAAATCCCAATACCTTTGTTAA
>JAVYIG010002329.1:92500-256295 GCA_035222895.1 Strongylocentrotus droebachiensis
AGTGGAAAACAAATCATCGACTTCTCTTCAAAGAAAAATATGGACAGCAGATATGGAAATTAGTGAAGGAAAGCAAAACTCAATCATTGTTAAAGGTCACTTACAAATGTCCATGTGTTATATGTGACACTGTATTACTCAGACACTTCAATTACAAGAGTCGAAGCATATTTTTTTTTACATTTTAGATCCCTTCTCTCTCTTTCTTCCTTTCTCTTTGTGCCGAAGTTTTCTGACTTCCAATAGCCTGCTCATAACAAGATAGTCTTTGTCATGCCGTAGATTATCAAATCAATAGTGGTTAGATACTGTTATAAAGGCAATCAAACTGACATGTTGAAGACTTATTGATTATTCAGACACGGAGCGTAGAAACTAATAAATTGGGCGTAATATAGAGCATATTATTACGGACTATCATTATATGAACCAATTATTCACCACCACACAGTCTTTCCGATAAATTTGGCAAACTTTCGTGACATTAGGATTGTGGTGTGACCTAGATCTTTAATTTCCAACAATACATTAATACATTCATATCCATATGCACCCCCTCTCTCTCTCTCTCACTAGCTCTTTCTCCCCCTTTCTTTTCCTCTTCTCTGTTCATATCATTTCCCTCGTTTTGTTGGTGATGTGTATGTACTTGCTACCGTGCTCATCCACCAAACCAATTCCCTATTTTAACTTAACCCTCCTAAATTCTCCTCCCCTTGAATTTAGCTTCGTTCTCCGTATCTTCTAACATGCAGGAGTCTTATAGGAATATGTAACCCTCAATCAATCACGACCCTCATCCTCTCGCCCCCTCCCACAACGTGCACAATGTTACAAGGGAGTTGATAGGGTCATGTGTCAGAGTTTCACGTTCAGAGTAAGCTCGATATGTTGCTCAACATTTGACATAACTCCGGGGTCAAGTGCATGACATTGTATGCCCCTATTCACATGCAGGGGGTCTCTTTCCAGCACACAGACATTATGGTGTAACAAGTAGTTTCATATTTAAGGGGGAGGGGGGGGGGGGAGGGGCTGCTTATAACAAAAAGACCAACACGGGATAATATAATGCACCATACGATCGTTACTTAGATGCAAGTAAATTAGTGCACATGTATGCGATAACGCTGGTATGTTTAATAACAATTAAAACCACAAATTATACTTTAAAATACATCTAACGGTCTTGTTGTTTGGGTGTGATGAACAGATTGTATAAAGGCAACCATAGAAACTGCAAGGTTTCTTGACGACGTTTTGTAGTGTATAGTTTGTATAGCCCTGATTGCGGAGGTAATATAACTTTAAATGAGGGTGAGGGTGCATATAGTGAATAGGTAATGGGCTTGAGTCGTATTTTACGGTCCAGCTTATATGGTTTTAGCCCACTGCATTTATTGACCACCTCCCCCGCACTCTATAAACATGGTATACGAATTCGTTGTGTTTAAGATCTGTGGATATCATTGGGAGTCATTTGTACCACAACTAATTATGGAGAAGGGGGTGTTTCACAAAGATCCTAAGTTAAACTTATCTCTAAGTTGAACGTAACAATATGGAAAGCCGTTTGCATCTATACAAGTATTCTGTAAAAGTTATTTTTTTAAATGGCATAAAACGTGGATGCGAATCATTCATATTTTCTATTTTAAGGAGATGTCATGTTCTTGATGTGGAATTGATAAAGAGTCAAAAATACTTGAATTTTTATTTCTGAATATATTTTATTTTAAGGCTACAAATGGCTCTCCATAATTTCTATGTCCAACTTAGAGTTAAATTCGACTAAGGATCCTTGTTACCCCTGGTCCGGTCAATGGGAATATGCATTAAGATTATCATCAGAGATTATATTTGATTGTTTTCTTGTATTTCTTCGTTTTTTATTGGGAGGGGGTAGGCATAACACGACCTACATTATTGCCTTAATCAGTACGGGGGTTGCCACATCGTTAAAAAGCTGGAGCGCTGTAATGGCATCCGTACCAAAGCCGGGGTAATAATAATGGAGCGCCAGACATTGGCTCTGTACATGACTCAACTATTATCATCATTATTGATATTATAGTAGACAAAAGCTGAGAGATAGAAAACGTGTTGAAGATGTGTCGATCGCTGCTGTAGTTGTATGGAAAGATATTTGGGCGGGTTATTAACATATTCAATCGTCGAACGTGGACGTATAATTGTTAACCATTTTCAGCTCTAACTTCCTTTAAATTCAAATTGATGATTTGATTTCTTTATTAGAGGGAATGGTAAGGTTTGGGATTTTATCCAAAATGTAAATGAAATTCATCCTTCGAAATGGTGACTAAAACTACAATGTTCGCACCACATACTCAACCATTGTGCATTATCTATTATTATTATTATTATTATTATCTGATAATCTCTTTCTCTTTATTTAACAGATATCGCGACTGGCAGTGCTGAACAAAAAAGCTATCCAGACAACGTCTTGAAGAAACCCGCGTGAAACGGACCACACCAATGGATTATTTACACAAAGCAGCACTAAGTCAACAAATACTTATATGATATTAGTGATACTGGATATGATATCATAATGATGCCTACTTCAAGGTAGTTTAATCATGAGACATGAATCAAAGACCGTCCATGTGGACGAGAGGCCGAGCTTTGCCGGAAGTCTGGTTACCATCTTTGCTGGTCAGGGAGCCCGATCAGCAGACAGCAAGACAACCAGAGAGAACCTCCCGGGAAAGAGTAGAGTGGGACGTATCCTTCTCAATGACAACCACAGTCAAGACCGGCTCCTGGGTATGAAGCTTGCAGACATCCATCAGATGCAACGGAAGGCCGAGACCTTCATTACTCATCAACAGAAGACCTTCCTCGCCAAGATGGAGAAACGCCAGGATACGTGGGTTAGAGAGCACATCAGGTTTTCAACCGGGACTAACTTGTCACGACCCCCTGAGGATGGGGAGCGGGAGGTCCCACCAACCAGAGAAACGTACAAGTCATTCCTGGAGGGTGGTGGTGCAGCTGAAGGAGTCGATTTAACAGATGCTCCTAAAGAAGGAGATGGAACTCTGCCTGCAATCACGTACCTCACGGAAGGACCAGATAGTTCATCGAGGATTGTTGGGAACGGTGCAACAATCTTCGCTAAAGAACCTGACGCTTACGATAGAACTCCTAATAAAGGATTTGTAGGTCTTCCGCCAATCACCGAGGGCAAGAAATCGGGCTTTGCTCCATCTGGAAATATAAATGATATGTTCGACGATAAGGCTTTTAAGCGAAGTGCCAGAAAATGGCCACCAGTAAAGGGTCCAGAGGGCGCGGCGGCTAGTTTACCCGTTCTCGATCTTAATGAAACTAGAACAATGACCGCAGGGAAGCTATCTAACATGAGTGCAATAGAAGAACTGGAAGAATTTCCAGATAAATGCAGCCCTTCGCCTCAGTTCCTGTTATCACGATCCCTCCCGCTGATGCAACTTGACGAACAGCATACGCGAAAGCTTCGAGCTCGTAGAGAACATCAGCCGAAAATCCGACGAAAGCGATCACGGAATATGAGCGCTAGGGTGGTCGACAACGACAACCCTTTAGCTGATGACAGGTTCGTAAAGCTGCATGCACTTTTGGCAAGCGAGGCTGTCGCTGATCACGAGTCGAGGGAGTTGACTGCAATAGCAAGAGGGTTTCTTGCAGCCCAAAAATTTGGACAAAGCTGGAAAAACAAATGATTGTCTCAAGTAACAGGATGTACGCAACATGAGCAAACTGCCAATGAATTCAATGTATTTCCATTACGATGTGTCTACATAATGTGCCTTCACAGGGAAGGGGGAATCCCCCATGACTGTTTGGCTACGAACAGATCCTAGAAGCATCATTGAAGGACGATGATAATTAATATTTATCAATCTACTCTACACTAGCAATTCGTCTGCTCAGAGCCGGAAAGGTGTAAACTCTGTGTTAAAGTAAATTGTCTAATGCCCCTTTGGGATTTTCTCTGAGTTTCTGATTTACAATTTACAATACTGAGCGTAAGCCTGTATTCAAGTTCACAGACGATAGAAACACATTGGCGATTCACATTTACTTCAGATTAAAAGGTATCGGAGCACTATTCAACATAAAAGACAAAGTATAATTATTCAGGCACTGTCCATATGATATTGTTTCAAGGGTATTAGAGTGCAGTTGACATTCACAGCACCTCTTGGCAAGCTTGTAGTTCTCCCTTATTCATAGTTTGTTTTCTGCAAGCACACTCTCCCCAATTTCTTCTTCCCTCTTCTGTTTCTGATCAGATGTAATTTGGAATAACAAGCCCATTAGTGTGTACATGTAGTAGCTTAATTCATTATTTTGGGTGGCACCTAGTATAAACCTACTGTGAGAAATTGATTCGCATGCATTTCTTCGCACACATGTACACCCCACACTATACCTGCTTGCAGTTTAATTGCTACCCTGTATAAATTACATTACAAAAGTGTTATAATATTGTTATGTGTTTCAATATATCGGTGTTAGAAATACTTTGTTCTATTTTCCACATAGCTTTAATATTGAGGGTGATTTCAAACAATTTTGTCACTCCGCATCTTGTCTTTAGTTTCATTTGGTATTCTGTAATTGGATTTCGATTCAGATAATATCTTTTTCTTGAATCAGGTCCAGAGCCATTTATTTAGAGAGTTTGGCTAACCAAATTTGTGTAGGGCACAATATGGCGATTACTGCTTTGCTGGACAAAAGCATATACGCCATGTTGTGACCATATCAAAACCAAATTGGCCTAACTCTGTGTGTAAATGGCTCTGAAAGGGTCAAGGTATATGTTTTAAGGATTCAAAATATATAGAATAATTGGATCTTAACATTACCCTATTGTCACAAGGGCCATCTCGCTATTTATTGGGAAAGTTTAGGAAATGGTAACCCACAAGATGCACAACGCACTTTATAAAATCTATTATATATGATTGTGATCAATCGGAGAAATAAAATGGTATCAAGGTGCCTTTTTTCAAATTGGTTTGCAAGATCAGCTGCTGATTATGTTTTAGTGATGAGGGTACTAAGCCTGTTATTTAAAATAACATTTGAATGCATTCTAGGGGACACATTCTTCATTTATTTATTATTCATTTATCTACTTAGTTAGTTTTACTTTTCTGGAGAAATAATTTGACTCGATAACAAATTAATATTTCTTAGATTCGTATTCATGAGGAAAAAAAAGCACTTGGCTGCTATTTTAATCACATTATTCTCTGTAGATTTTTCGTACACTTATCATATCTTCGGTAATGATGCATATATACTAAGGCATATTCTCCATATGACAAATCGTAGTTCTGTTACACCATTAAAATGATTCATCTTTGGTATTGAGCTTTTATTTATAGCGATCATCATCCGCTCATACACAATGGCGCAGGAATATTCCTTCGGATTCTATGCTACCATTATTTAAAAAGCGACCATCTCTATCTTCAATATATTCGCTACAACATGAAATTAGTACACAAATATTTAATCAAGCTAATTTTTACTATAAAATACAGTACCATGAAGTAAGACGATGCGTCTAACCATTTGGAAAAGTGTTTCACCATTAATATTATTTTGGTAATAGCATTACAATTTAAAAGAAACTGACCGATGTTGATCTTGTTAATTCGTCTTTGTTTACTTAGATTAGTTTCGTTGTTAAAGTAAATAACACGATTGCAAGGACTTTCAATACATCAAGAGTGGGCCAGTTTCAATACCCTGTTTAATTCCCTGGAGAAACCAGTTTCGGCTTACATAATACACCGTTACCCATAACGTTTGAATAGTTTTCCCTGATCTCTCTTAAAGAAATGATTGTGACAATATAGGTTATGCTTGATAGATAAAGTGTTTATCTCATAACTTTTTTAATCTGTTTATATGACTCTTAAGATTGATCAGTACAGTTATGAAAATATAAGCTTTATTTATCAAGAATAAATCATATCGTCACAATCATTTCATGAAAAAATGTCGGAACAAATTATTACGACTTTATGGGCAATAGTGTATGTCACTGCTTTTTCTTATATTTCAATAGATGACGCCTAGGGTTGATTTACAAAAGTGTTTGCGATTTTTGTTTATGAACACTTACTTGAAAGTATCAGTCATACGAGATAATTATTATACTTGTCGATCCGGACGATTTGGCTCTTTCATTTTCGTTAGAATTTGTCTGTACCAAAACATTGTTTTTGTTAAGTACATGTTGCCAATGTGTACAGTATGTATCATGTACTTGTGCTACTAATACGTATTTTTTGGATAATATCGTATATATATTGTGCAATGAATACTGTTGAATATCAATATTAAAACAAAATGTGATTTTAATCTCAAGTTGTTGCTCAAGTTTGAATTCTACTTGATTGTTAGTCGAACTTGAATAGTGACCAGGAACACTATTAATTGTATGTAAATGATGATGGGAAGAGAGAGGTACAGAGAGAGAGAGAAAGAGAGGGAGAGAGAGAGAGAGAGGTTGATGGAAAGAGGGGTGTGATGATAGCGACTAGAGACTATTTCATGAATTT
Source organism: Strongylocentrotus droebachiensis (assembly GCA_035222895.1). Classification (NCBI taxonomy): domain Eukaryota; kingdom Metazoa; phylum Echinodermata; class Echinoidea; order Camarodonta; family Strongylocentrotidae; genus Strongylocentrotus; species Strongylocentrotus droebachiensis. The sequence goes on from JAVYIG010002329.1 coordinate 99,091, forward strand.
AGCCGTGTGCGTACAAAGCTCAGCGTGATCAAACGACTTCCACCCTCCTGAACACATAGATTTGTGCCAAATACTTGATCACAATATGTCGTATATTCTGCTGTTTGATCCTTGCCCAATAAAGCAGTAATCGTCATATTGTGCACAGTTCGTACAGGGTTGGCCAAACTCTTCTAATCAATGGCTCTGACGCTTTCTAGAAAAGTTTGCCATCTATTGGCAGAGTCGGCAATAGTCACCACCGCATCATACAATACAGCTCAGAAGTTATTTAGCATGATTTTGCGGGTGGATTTTCCACGATGGGCATTTACCGATAAGATATCGAAGGAAAAATCAAATACCGCACAAAACACGATGAAAATCACGATAGTTTTCACGCTCGTGAATGGTTTCCGCTCTCGGTACACTCTAAGAAAAAAGGGTGCAAAAAAGGGTGCAAAATAAGAGTTTGCACCCTTTACATAAAAATGAACCCTATTGAAGGAAAAGGGGTTAAAAAAAGGGTGCAATATAAGATTTTGCACCCTTCCCACAAAAATGAACCCTTAACAACCCAAAAAGGTGCAAAATAAAAGTTTGCATATTGCATGCATATTCATGATAACTTTCCACGTGTTCACATAAAAATACATTTATCATATGATTTGTTAAGCAAATTATGACAATGCACATCAATTTTGTGATTTGTATTTTCCTTCGGCAATCATTAACCAATAGATTATTTTGTCTGATCATGTTACAATTACATTCACGTTTTAGCAATATATATATTGATTATATGATTACTAACCAAGAAACATCATGCATGTTTAATATGTATATGTGTACGAGCAAATGTCGCGAGTATTCCTCGATGATGGGTGCAGGATTGCACCTTTTAAAGGGTGCAGGATTGAACCGCTTAAGGTGCTGCTATTGCATCGGTTTGCACCCCTAAATGAGCAGGATTGAACCATTAAGGGTACTAACATGTCTCCTAAAAGGTGCATTCTGGCACCCTCCTAAAGGGTGCAGGATTTAACCCCTAAAGGTGCTGCTATTGTTGCATCGGTTTGCACCCCTAAAGGTGCAGGATTGAACCATAAAGGGTACTAACATTTCCCCCAAAAGGTTCAATCTGGCACCCTTTTGAAGGGTGCAGGATTGCACCTTTGAAAAGGGTGCAGGATTTAACCCCTAAAGGTGCTGCTATTGTTGCATCGGTTTGAACCCCTAAAGGTGCATAGTTGCACCATTTTTTCTTAGTGTGTATTATGCGCGTGGATGCCTGACACCCGCATAATCGCCCAATCCTGTACCCGCTAGTCCATAGTAAATCATGACTTAATGCTTTCTCTTACTACAGTATATACAAGGTTGAATGTTAAGATCATTCGGGGAACGCAGACAAAAAGCTTTGTATGGTATCCGCGCTCGCACAAAGAAACTTTTTAACACGTAAACCAATCAGGATCTCAGCAACAGTTATTTTTGCGGCCCGTTGCCCGGGGCACGGGCATCTTTAAAAAAAAATTTGACCAATAGGGGGCATGCGGGCATCTTTCCAAACAACTATTGACTGGAAGGCGGGCATGGCTAAAATCACGACTCCAATTTCGACCAATCAGATTACTAATTTATTAAACATACTAAAGAGAGGTATATTAACTAGTTTATATCAAAATTCACATTTGTTATGATTTAACTAAACAAAATTACACTATATTAGTGCATCCACATTTTTGTTTACTATCAATATAACCAATATAACTGGTGTGAGGTAATAAGATTCTTACGGGAAAATGTAAAGAAAACAATTATTGGATTGTAAGGCAATGACGTCAGAGACTCATGAGTGAGTCGCCAATTTGTCTTGTGATTTTCAAAGTTGTGCATGTCATTAACAATTCATAACTTTCTTATTGGTTATCCGATTTGCTCACTTTTTTTGGATTGATCTGTTTGATTTTTCTGCTTCAATTGAAAGTAAATTAAGTTCAATTGTGTATGTTACCTTGCTTATCCTGTTTTGGTATACACAGGGAAGATGAAACATTACACATGTCCCATAGCAGTATTGAATGTTTGAATGATTCAAATTAAAACGAAATCTTTCTTCGAAAACAGATTTATCAACATTTATTTATTATCTTTCTATCTTTCTTTCAGTCCATCTCTCTCTCTCTCTCTCTCTCTCCCTCTCTCTCACAAACACACACACGCACACCCTTCTTTTATATTGCTCTTGGCTTTACCTTCCCCACACTTTCTCTTACTCTTATAAAAGCAGAACACGCCAAACTACGTGTCCACACCCTAACGTGTACATAAATCAGAATTTTATTTTATAATTGTTAATGTTATTGTTGCTTGTGGTTGCTATTATATCTATCATTCATATTATTACTTATATTATTAGTATTATTAGTGTTATTGTTATCATTATCCTTAACAATATCCTTATCATTATACTTATCATAACCATTGCCATTATCATTATTATTATTATTATTTATTCTTTTATAAATGTTTTTGTCATTATTACTGTTATCATTATTTTTTTTCATTATTATTATATATCATCACTATCATTATTTCTATAATTCCTGTATCATCTTCATCTTTATCATAATCACCATCATCACTTTCATCATTATTGCCATTGCCATCGTCATAACTATATTAATGAATTAGGAAAACGTCGTCGACTTTAGGTCTTTGAGCAATATGACTAACACAATGAAGAACATTAAACAAAAAACTAAGGACCTACAGTCATTGTTTTTACACTGTTTGAACGAATTTAATTACTCTCTTCCATTTTTGTTCTTAAAATAAAAAGTCAGTACGCATTTGTTAAAATTATAAATATGAATCATATTTTTACTAACACTGGTTGAACACTGTCTTACACTTTAATACAAAGCTTACACTTTTTAAAGAAATATCACTACTCTCTTTAATTTTTGCAAAATAATTCATTGCGATTTGTTATCTAAATCAACCTCATGTAACTAATATTTATGTCCTTTGTTTGCAAATAGAATTTTGTCGTTCGTTTGTGCAATCTACGGCAAAAACACGAACAAATGAGAAATCGTTTTCTACTTTTTTCAAATTAAAGGTCAAAGGTATTGATTGATCGCGAATAAATAGGCATCCACGAGTTTACATATCTCACCTTAGCATTACTCATACTTTTGATGATAAACAAACAGGGAAAAAGTTAAGACACGAATTTAAAAAGATGACATACAAAGTTCAGGCACGCCAACAAGTTTCGTGATATTACTATCGTTGTGATATATCGCAACTGTCAATTCGTTATAGTGGGAAAGTTAACAGTCAGCAAACATGTTAACATTGTGAAATGTATATTTACAATGGACATCATCAAACAGGCACGTCCATCAAATCTGAAGAAAAAAATCTTCATTTCGTGTGGATGATTGATTTTGCGTGCAGACATATGGAAAACTAGAAAATTGGAATATCAATTTATCAGATGACGAGACATTATAGCTGGGATGTAATTGGGGAGTTTCTGAAAAATGTCAAAGGAATGGGGTAACAATAATAATCAGAAGGTTTGAACATTTGCATGTTGGTAATTTGGAAATTGGAAGATTAACAGTTTATAAGATTCTTAAATCATAGTGATGATAATAACAATACAATGGATTGCTTGAAAAGCAGAACCTTCCTGGTTCTGAATGGGACCATCCAGCTGTTTTAAAGACACATGAATTGATAATTGAGAGTTTATATATTGATAAGTATGTCGTCTTTTTAAACATACATATTCATGTACATCTATGTGACAATTACATTTGATACATTTATTCAATGCAGTACATGACATTACATAGGTATAGTAAGAAATTAGGTTACAGCCTTAATTTATATATGATTATGATTAACATGATATAAGGAGATTACAGTGTTAGCATGAAGCTTGATGTGCTTGCGGGAATAAACAAGGGAGTAAAAAAGGAGTAAAAAAGATGAAAAACAAATCAGGTTGCTCATTAGAAGTATAAGAAAATCAAGTTTTTTAGAAGCACTTCCTGTATAATAACAACGGAGATAGTGACGTGCTGATTAGAAAAAAGCCACAGCTCAAATGACAACAACAATAACAATACAATTATTGTTTTGAATTTGTGCCTCAATACCCCCTCCCTTCTCGGATGTTGATATATATAGAATGACTCGTACTGTAGAAGTATTTCAGATTAATTTTCTGCTATGGTTCTTTTACTGAACAATTAGTATCGGAAATGTATTCCTCTATCTTTTCGTTTTAATTCAAACCAACTTTTGTGCTTTAATTCCCCACCCCTCCCCTATGCTTTATTGATGGTTAAAAAGATATAGTGAACACATGAATAACAAAAAAAAAAATCTAACTTATCTCATCCGTATTGCCTGTTAGTGCATTGCAAGCTGATGAACTGTTAATTAAAAACCTTAGACCCGGGATGATGGCTTATTTATGCTGTGTACGGATTGTACTCGAGCTTCATGGCCGCGTCGTCTTAAGCAACCAAAGACCTTCTTAAGTCCGTTTTGGAATTTATGATATTGAAAGGTATATATGAACGGATTGATCCACATGTTAGTGAATGCGATACAGATTGTTGTGTGAAAAAATGTCCCCCTGATGTTGATATCTACTCCAAGACAGTAAAGCAGGTAGGTGAATTGAAAAGGTGCCCAGCAAGAAGCGTAACACAGGGTCAATGAAAGCATAGTTTTCACGGCATTCCTCCTTGCAAGTTTCCTGTAGTCTTTGGCCTGATGGACCGACCCTACTGCTGTTTTTGGTCCCCGGCGCAGTGTCTTTAAGATGCGAACGTACATGCAGAACATGAGGGAGAAGGTGACCATGAAATTCATAACGAATATGTAGATGCCCATTGCTGATTGCATAATTGTGTTGGGCCAGATAGATATTGAGCATGACTGATCTTCCACCTTGGTTGAAGTGATCAGGTAACTCATATGCAGAAGACCAATCATCCAAGGAATTAGGGAGCAACCGATCACAATTTTGTTATTTACATGCCTTCTGTATCGTATAGGATATATAACCGCGCAATATCTCTCAAAAGTCAAAAGAAGCAAATTGACTAATGAAGCAATAAACGTTGTCCAAAAGAGATAGTGGGAGTACCATAAACCACTCTTGCAATTACGTAGAGAACAAGTCCGTTGCCAATTATCCCGAGTGTGCTAAATGAGATGTATATAATCGAAATCGGTAGCAGCAACTCGTTGGATACTTTGATTTCGTTAGCGGTGCTGGTGGATGAGATATTCAGTTCAATCTCCATAATTTATGGGCAAAAATCTCAAACAAATGTCAACATCAGCTTAACTGCTTCCAAATTTACCTCCAGCGATTTTAATAAAATTGAATCATAGACGTACAGTAAACGCAGGAGCCAAACAATTCTCAACTGGCGCAACCTAATTAGTGTTTTCGAGACAGATGGGTGCGAACAACCAAGAATGATATTCTCATAGGATGAGAATTGTATATGTCACTTAGAATGGACTTGTTTCATTCGTTGTAAATTTCTACTCTGCCTGCGCACCCACGCTATTCAAATACATACGTTGTTGATCTACGAATGAGCGACAGAAAATGTTTTTATTATCATCTCCTCAATCTGTGAACATGAGTAAGATAATGATTACTGCATAAATCAACGTAGGGCAAGTGTTGTCAAACAAGAAAAGTCAATACTGAATTGTCGAACTGTTTTGTTGTGGATTAGTGACATATTGTGGAAGCCATATCCCAAGATGGAACTTTATCAATCTAAAATGCATGTTATCTTGCTCTGATTTATGAGACATATTCATGAACGCCTAATGTTGATGGAATTACTTGTAAAATCATCATTCGAATTTGTATTAAAGATAAATTAATGAATGAACCCTGTTCAAAAATTAAAAGTAATCTTTTATTAGAAGTATCTCATGAAAAGCTAAGGCTGCATCCGCGCTCAAAATGCAAAGGATTGATTTTATTTAATGAAAAGATTTAAAAGGAAGAACGTTCGGTGTATTTGTGTTCTCTTTTTTTTTTCATCTTCTTCTTGATTCCTTTTATTGTCGGCCTTTTCAAAAGTGAAAGTCGTAAAAAATTTGGCATTAGAAATTTAAAAAATTCAACTTTCATTCAATATCATACAAAACAAGTTATACATATTAAAATCCTATCGATTTCACGTTCTGAATGTTCCTCCCTTTATTTCTTCTCGACGAAATGGCTCAGCAAATGTTTGACAAAATTTCCGGAATAGGTCGCATTAATAGTCGATCTTCTTTTCATGAATTTTCAAACAAAGCATTGCATGGCACGATCTGATGGGTAAAAGATTTTCTTTTTCACTTGCCATCAGAAGTATAGACATTTTGATATAAAACTTGGTTTGTTGCAACATTAGCTACTACTACGACTATTTTGACCGAAAACCTAATTTTGTTTTCATAATCAGATCTTGTTCGATCGTCACCCTGTCTAAACCTTATGTAGATTTGATGTTGCTATTAAGAAACTGACATACGTATATAGAAACACAATTGCTTCAAAGTAACAACACAGAATCTAACGGAGGCAAAAATATCGCTTGGGCTGAAAAATATATTGACATACTCAGAGGTAACAAGAAGCCAATTTTAGATTGTACTGGTGATAGGAGCAGACAGCACAGTTTGCAATACATACGAGATTCAAGGCGAAACCTATTAAGATCGATTCGATATTTGAAAAGAAATAAATATTCTGAACAAGTTGTATCTATTGAGATTCAGCTAGCATTTTCCCCTATAGATGAAACAAAATTCAGAAACCAGATTCGATTATCAATTTTCAAGTCGCACAAATAATTTATTTGCGACATATTATCATGGGCTAGATATACCAAAGGCAAGATTAATCTAAACCAAGTTGTTAACTTACAAGCATATATACATGCTTTCTTTGCAGTTAGAAAACAAAATGTTAACAAAAAGCATTGCCCTGGGGCTAATCAAGACTAGAAACTGCCGAGCCACGAATTATCTGCTGCTTTCTATCCTAAAATCTAATCAAGACCGGAGAAGGGTAACTGAATTACCAATTTCCTTGAACTTTAAATTGCGTAGTTGCCCTACCTAGCACCTGAAACTATGCTAACCGTCTGAACACTGTATGCATGTACTAATATTCTGCTGTTTGTTGCTTGCCCAACACATAACTAATCGTCATATTGTGCACAACTCGTACAGGGTTGACCGATACAGACACACACCCGAGCGCGCACACGCACACACAAACGCACACACACACACACACGCACACACACGCACACAGACCTATTTTGTACTAACTGCCCTAAACTTCCTCACACTTTTTCATTATTTCTTACTCTTACAAAACACAAAATCATGCCAAACTGCGTGTCCAAACCGTCACGTCTACAAGATTCATTACCTTAAAGGTACTATGTCCCATTTGCAGGCCAAAACAATGAAAAAGTTAAATTCCAACTGCATTTGAAAGATAATACTAATTTAGAACTTCCCTAAAAAAGGTGGGGCCTTGAAAATGTCTTCAAGTGGGATTCGTGAAAAAATAACGACTATTAGTTGTCAAATCGACTTTAGGGCTATAGAGCCCAAAAGTAATAGTCTTGATTTTCAGACAAATTATTGTACCGAATGGTCATACGTTTTGTGCTGCGCAAAGATTCAATCCGTTTAATCTTGGCCATCGCAAGAAGTGGGTTATTGATGTAGACAAATGCTCATGACCCTTTACAACTCTTTTCATGTATGTTATTACCAAAGAAGAAAAAAAGCCAGTCATGCAGTCACTCAATAGTGTCTGACAGTGAAGTCTAGCAAGTAAACGGGTTTCCTTGCATAATTTGAATATGAGGACACTGCTAACATTTAAATTTCACAGATAGGACATACATGACATATTGATAATTCCTGCAAAGTTCTACAGAATTTGAGGTTGGCTGCAAAAGGGACATAGTATCTTTAAAGGTACTATGTCCCATTTGCAGGCCAAAAAAAATGCAAAGGTTAAATTCCAACGGCATTTGAAAGATAATACTAATTTAGAACTTCCCTAAACAAGGTGGGGCTTGAAAATGTCTTCAAGTGGGAAAATAACGACTATTAGTAATCAAATCGACTTAGGAGCTATAGAGCTATAAGTAATAGTCTTGATTTTCAGACTATTGTACCAAATTGTCATACGTTTTATGCTGCGCAAAGATTCAATCATTTTTATTTTGGCCATCACAAGAAGTGAGTTATTGATATAGACAAATGCTCATGTACACTTTACAGCTCATTTTATGTATGTTGTTACCAAAGAAGAAAAAAGCCAGTCAGTCACTAAATAGTGTCTGACAGTGAAGTCTAGCAAGTAAACGGGTTGCCTTGCATAATTTGAATATTTGGACACTGCTAACATTTAAATTTTACAGATAGGACATACATGACATATTCATAATTCCTGCAAAGTTCTACAGTATTTGAGGTTGGCTGCAAAAGAGACATAATACCTTTAATAACATATATGTTAATGTCATTGTTTTGTTATTTTGTTATTACTAATATCATCATCATCATTATTATTATTATCATTATTATATTGTAATAAGCATTTTTATTATCATTTATAATTACCATTATCATTACTATCATTCTAATCATCATCATCACCATCACAATTATCGCCATCCCGATCACCATCTTCATCACCATAACTATATTAATTTGTTGTATAATTATTATTATTATCATTATTATTATCATAATCGTCATCTGGCGTGGAAGGGCCTGGATGGACGAGCTTAAAACGATCTTTTTAATTGCACTGCCTCCCTCAGTTTCATCTAATTATTTTAATGCAGCAAACTTAAAACTGTGATGATTGATAAATGTTACGTTAAAATGTTATTATTTTGTATGTATTAATATATTTATGTAAATTTTTGCACCTTCAAATGTCCGAAAACAAAATTGTTATATATTTTTTGCACGACTGACAATAAATGATCTTGAATCTTGAATCTAGAATCATTATTATTATTTATAATTACTTTTGTCATGAGTTTGACTATCATAATAAGCATCATCATCACCATCATCATCGCCATCACCACCAATGACTTTCGGGGAAACGTCGTCGCCTCTAGGTCTTTGAGCAACATGACCAATGAAATGTTTGAACATTATACCAAAAATTAGGAGCTAGGTAGATTTCATTATCCTCGTCCGGTTATTCTTTTCTCAAAGTAAAAAGCGAGTACGCGTGTTTCTTTATATTGTTAATACTCTCATTTATTTTTTAAATCTTAAGCTGTTCGAACACTAACACTTTGAAACTAGAGCTTACACTTATTACAGAAATTTCATTATTATTTTATTATTTGGAACAAAAAAAACGAGTTCGTGTTTTGTTATTATAACAAAACACGAACTCGTTTTAATATCTAAAATCAACTCCATCAAACAAATCCTATTACCAAAAAAAATGTAGTTGCACGCGTGTGCAATCTACAAAAAGACCGAAAAATAAGGGCTCGTTTCTATTTTAAAAATCAAAAGTCAAAGTTATTGATAACTAGTTGAGTGATCGGGAATGAAATGTCAGTCATTATCGATTATACATGTCTCATTATGATATCAATCACAATTCTAATGATATGTTTTTACAGGGAAAAGGCCAAGACACGACTCTGAATTGAGATGCTTTGATTGTAAAATGATGTCAGACAAAGACAAAACCGAGTTTGACGACGAGTTACTTGGGTTTTTCTATCGTTGTGAGATATCAAACATGTCATTTCGGAGGGGGGGGGGGGAGGGGGGTTACAGTCAGCAAACATGATAACATTGTAAATTGTCTCCTTACAATATGAATATTGAAAAAGATTTAGACTACCCGTCCATCAAATCTAATGAGAAAAAATCATTTCAACTCAATGATTGATACTGCGTGCAGACGTATGAGAAACTAAACAATACAAAAAAGGGCATTCAAACTTGATTATAATTTTACCAGATTTTCAGGCAGGTACTTAGGTATAAGATGCAAAGGGGGATTTTCTAACAAAAAATCTTGCGCGGGGTTGGGGGGGGGGAGGGTATGGGTGGTAATGTTATCAACAAACTTTACCATTGAAGAAATCATCCCTGGATTCGGAGAACCTAAAGAACTACCGACCAATATCTATATTGTCCTTCATCAGCAAGGTGATTGAGCGGGTAATCTGCACTCAACTCATGACTTATATTGCCCGTAACTTTCTCCTTGCTTCAAGACAGTCTGCGTATAGAGAGAACCAATCTATTACGAGCTCAAAATGACTTATTGCTATCCCTTAACTCTGCAAACGAAGCGCTTCTTGTCCTCTCGACCTAACCTCTGCCGTTGACATGGTAGATCATCAACGTCACTTGTCAAGGTTAGAAAAAAGCTTTGGTATCTCAGGTACTGCATCCAAATGGTTTGAGTCGTACCTCAGTGGAAGGAAGCAGTAAGTTATCATTGACGGCATTTCTTCTGCTCCCGCCATGCTTAGATGGGGTGTACCTCAAGGGTCTGTTATTGGCCCTCTGCTTTTCATCTGTTACACAACTCCCATTCAGGACATTATCCACTCACATGGCTTCTCTTCAATGATGTATGCAGATGACTCTCAACTATACACCACTGTTAAACCTAGTGAAATCAACCACAACACACAGAAACTGGATATACATCTTCAGGAAATCCGTTTGTGAATGCAACACAACTGTCTATTCTTAAACGATAGTAATATGGAAATTCTCCATCTGTCTTCTAAATTAAGACGAACAAATGAGTTGTTACCAATATATGTTAATAATACACCAGTTCATTGTTCAAAGACGGTTCGCAATCTCGGAGTTATTCCGGACAACCATCTGTCTCTGCGCAACCACATTAATACCTTGTGCCGCAAAGCATCTTAAAAGAATAGGCAAAGTCCGCATATTTTTTAATAAAGCTTCAACTGAAATTCTCATTCACTCTTTCGTATCCTTATTTCTTGATAAATGTAACAGTCTCCCGATTGGTATGTGTGATAAAGATATAAACAAGTAACAACGGATTCAAAACTCTGCCGAACGTCTTGTTCCCCTGCAAAAGAAATGTCAACACATAACACCCATTCTCAAAGATTTACATTGGCTCCCAGCTAAATACCGTATCCAGTTCAAAATTATTTTGCTAACCTTTAAATCATTCAATGGTCTGTCTCCAGAATATCTCTCTGATATTGTCACAAAATATGTTCCATCAAAGTCCTTGCGTTCTGCATCTCAGAACCTCCTCGTAGCCAAGTAAGAGAGGCAGAACAAAAGAATATGGTGATAGGGCCTCCACTCATATAGCACCATCTGTGTGGAATTCCCTCCCAAACTCATTACGTTTTATATATAATACTGAAACCTTCATATCTAATCTCAAAACTCATGTTTTCAATCTAACACATCAATATTATTTAATAAAGGATAAGCAATGTTGTAAATGTTTCTCTTTGTAATCACTTCATTGTTTTCTATATTTGTTTCTGTTTCATCTTCCTTTCATGCTCTTGTTATACTTTATATACATGTATGAATTATTGTAAAGCGCATTGAAATGTCAACATACATGAAATGCGATATATAAAAGAAGAAAGTATAATTATTAGTATTGCTATTTGCACATCGGGGAGTGAGAACGTTTAATTCAGCAGTTTAAAAGTTTCTGAAGCCACAGTGATGGTAATAACAACAGCGAGACTCCCTTCCGTGGCAGGCCCTGCATGGTTCTGAATGGGACTCTCCTACAATTTAAAAATACATTAACTGATAATTGATAACGGATAACGGATAGTTTATATATTGATTTTTATATTATCTTTTCAAATATACATATTCATGTGCATTAATGTGACAAATCTGATATTTACATTTGATGAATTTTAGTCAATATACAGGATATTCTATAGATAAAGTAAGGAATTAAGTTACACGCTTAAAGGTATTACAAAGTTTTGGGAAATTTTGAAAAATGGGTGGATAGTGATTCTTTACAATTTTAATATATTTGGATGCCCCTGTGGATGTATTAAAAACACCAGAAATTTTAGCCCCTAAAACACTTCTGCTTTCGAGAAAAATTGAATATAAAGATTTACCGGTGCTCCCGGTAAATTTCGATAAATTTCAAATAGCTCATACGGCCGTACAATGGTAGCTGCGACCATGAAAATCTCACAGTATGTAGTTGTGGTATATAATTTCCGAACAAGAATAGCTTATCAGTCAATTTTAGTCAATAAACATTGTTGTATAGCTTAATTAATATCTTGACCTTGAGAGGGAGCTTTTCAACATAAAGTGCTTATTATTTACAATTTCATAACTTTAGAGTCGATTTCGACCGCGACAACGATCACTGAATATTGTAGGATCGTATATGCTTCCAATATGTTCATTTGAACCAAATTCATGACCCCATACCAAAACTTTGTATTACCTTTAATTGATATATGAATTTTAAAAAAACATGATACAGGAAGGCTACGGTGTAAGCATTAAGCTTCATGTGCTTGCAGCCCTCAAGTAAAATAACAAAGGAGAGAGAGACTTGCTGATTAAGAAAGAGAGAAACAAAAGGGGATAAACAGCACAAATGACGAACAATAATTGTTAACTTGCATTTGTGCCTAAATACCCCCTCCTTTCCCGGATTTGGATATATATAGAAAGACTCGTATTATAAAATGATTCCAGATTAATTTTCTGCTTTGGTTCTGTTACTGTACAATTAGTATCTGAAAAGTATTCCTGTACCTTCTTGCTTTAATTCAAACCAATTTCTGTGCTTAAATCCCCACTCCCTCTCCTCCCCACCGTCTTATTTATTGTTAAAACAAATAGAGAACAGCTTTAATTCCCCACCCCTCCCCTATGCTTTATTGATGGTTAAAAAGATATAGTGAACACATGAATACGACAAATATGATCATAACTAACCCCATCCGTATTGCCTGTAACTGCAATGCAAGCTAATAATCTTTTAATTTAAAAACTTAGACCCGAGATGATGGCATATCTATGCTGTGTACGGATAGTATTTGAGCTTCATGACCGCGTCGTCCTAAGCAACCAAATACCTTCTTAAGTCCGTTTTGGAATTTATGATATTGAAAGGTATAAATGAATGGATTGATCCACATGTTAGTGAAAGCGATACAGATTGTTGCGTGAAAAAATGTCCCCCTGATGTTGATATCTACTCCAAGACAATAGAGAAGGTAGTAGAATTTAAGAGGTGCCCAGCAGGTAGCGTAACACAAGCTCAATGAGAGCATAGTCTTCACGGCATTCCTCCTTGCAAGTTCCCTGTAGTCTTTGGCCTGATGGACTGATCCTACGGAAGTTGTTGGTCCCCGGCGCAGCGTCTTCAAGATGCGAACGTACATGCAGAACATGAGGGAGAAGGTGACCATGAAAAACATAACGAATGTGTGGATGCCTATTGCTGGTTGCATAATTGTGTTGGGCCAGATAAAGATTACGCATGACTGATCTTCCACCTTGGTTAAAGTGATCAGGTAACTCTCATTCAGAAGACCAATCATCCAAGGAATAAGGGAACAACCGATCACCAGTTTGTTATTTACCTGCCTTCTGTATCGTATGGGATAAATAACCGCGCAATATCTTTCCAAAGTCAACAGAAGCAAATTGACTAATGTAGCTATAAACGTTGACCAGTAAAAATACTGGGAGTACCATACACCGCAAATGAACCTGGCCAATACCGGGCTTTCACTGGGAAGAGGTGGTTTGGGCAAAACAAAATTAGCAAGGAGAAGTATCGAGGAGATACCATCTATAAGCGATTGATTCACAATAAGTAGATTTGTAGTGTCTTGGAGCTCCTTAACTCTTGCAATTACGTAAAGAACAAGTCCGTTGCCAGTTATCCCGAGTGTGCTAAATGAGATGTAAATAATCAAAGTTGGTAGCAGCAACTCGTTGGATACTTTGCTTTCGTTGGCGGTGCTAGTCGATGCGGTATTCAGTTCAACCTCCATAATTTATGGACACAAATCTCAAACAAATGTTAACATCAGCTTAACTGTTTTCAAATTTGCCTCAAGCGATTACAACAAAATTAAATCATAGACGTACAGTAGACGCAGGAGCCAAACAATTCTCAAATGTCACAACCTAATTAGTGTTTTCGAGACAGATGGATGCGAACAACCAATAATAATATTCTCATAGGATGAGAATTGTATGTCACTTAGAATGGACTAATTTCATTCGTTGTAAATGTCTACTCTGCCTGCACACCCACGCTATTCAAACACATACGTTGTTGATCTACGAATGAGCGACAGAAAATGTTTTGATTATCATCTCCTCAATCTTTGAACATGAGTAAGATAATGATTACTGCCGAAATCCTCGTAGGCCAAGGTTAGTCAAACAAGAAAAGTCAATACTGAATTGTCGAACTGTCTTGTTTTTAATTAGTGAAATATTGTGGAAGCCATATCCCAAGATGGAACCTTATCAATCTAAAATGCATTTTATCGTGCTGTGATTTATAAGACTTATTCATGTACGCCTAATGTCGATGGAATTATTTGTAAAATTATCATTCGAATTTTCATTAAAGATAAATTTTTCGAATGAACCCTTTTCAAAAATGTTAAAGTAATCTTTTATTAGAAGTATCTCTTGAATAGCTAAGGCTGCATCCGCGCTCAAAATGCAATGGATTGATTCAATTGAAAGAACAAATTTAAATGGAAGAACGTTCGAAGTCAATGTGTTCTCTTTCTTCTTCTTCTTCTTGATTCCTTCTATTGTCTGCCGTTTTAAATTTGACATCAGAAATATTTTTTTTCTTCAACTTTCTTTCAATATCATACAAAACAAATTATACATATACAAATCCTATCGATTTGACGTTTTGAATTTTCTTTCCTTTATTTCTTTCTCGACGAAATGGCTTAGCAAGTGTTTGACCAAATTTCCGGAATAGGGCACATTAAAGGTACTATGTCCCATTTGCAAGCTTAAAGGTTAAATCCCAACAGCATTTGAAAGATAATACTAATTTAGAACTTCCCTAGAAAAAGGGGGTTTGAAAATGTCTTTAAGTGGGAAAATAACGACTATAAGTTGTCGAATCGACTTAGGAGCTATACAGCCAGTAGGTAATAGTCTGAATTTCACACCATTGTACCGAAGTGTCGAACGTTTTATGCTGCGCAAAGATTCAATCAATTTAATTTTGGCCATTACAAGAAGTGGGTTATTGATGTTGACAAAAGCTCATGTACCCTTTTTTATGTATGTTATTACCAAATAAAACAAAAGCCAGTCAGTTACTCAATAGTGTCTGACAGTGAAGTCTAGTAAGTAAACGGGTTTCCTTGCATAATTTGAATATTCGGACACTGCTAACGTTTAAATTTCACAGATAGGACATACATGACATATTCATAATTCCTGCAAAGTTCTACTGAATTTGATGTTAACTGCAAAAGGGACATAGCATCTTTAATAGTCGATCTTCTTTTCATGAATTATCAAACAAAGCAATGCATGGTACGATATGATGGATAAAAGATTCTCTTTTTCACTTGCCATCAGAAGTATAGACAATTTGTTATAAAACTTGGTTTGTTGCAACATTAGCTACTACTACAACTATTTTGACCGAAAACCTAATTTTGCTTTTATAATCAGATCTTGTTCGGTCGTCACCCTGTCTAAACCTTATGTATATTTGATGTTTCTATTTAAAGAAACTGACATATAAATATAGAAACATAATTGCTTCAAAGTAACAACACAGAATCTAACTGAGGCAAAAATATCGCTTGGGCTGAAAAAGATATTGACATTCTCAGATGTAACAAGAAGCCAATTTTAGATTTTACTGGGGATTGGAACAGACACATTTTGCAATGCGATTCAAGGTGAAACCTATTAAGATCGATTGGATATTTGAAAAGAAATAAATGTTCAAAAAAAATTGAATCTATTGAGATTCAACGAGCATTTTTCCCTATAAATGAAACTAAATTCAGAAACCGGATTCGATTAACAGTTCACAAGTCGCATAAATATTTTAATTGTGACACAGTATCATGGGTTATACCAAAGGCTTCAAGATTTATTAACTGCTTTGAGAACAAGATTAATCTATACCTGGTTGATGACTTACACGTATACACATGCTTTCTTTCAGGGGCGGCCGAGCAACTTCTAACGTGGGGGGGGGGGGCACCAACAAAAAGGGGCACTTTCTGGGGGGGGGGAGGGCATCTACAGTGGGAAATCTCAAAGCGAAAATACACATTTGTTTAGACATTGATATATACCCCTACATTATCAGGGATGGTTTCAATATTTGTTTCTCTTTATACATCATACAATATATTGCTTAAGCATTGTACTTTGCAGTTGAGTGTGATGTCTGAATATCCATTTACGAGCGAGCGAGAATTTTTTTAAAGATTTGTGAGTTCGCATTGCGAAAAATTACATCTTATAAAGAGGAAAATACACAACCTTGATGGGGTTATAAGCACACTCTCATAACGGAAGAGTGAAATTACGAAGGAAAAGAAGCACGTGTGAAAGTACAAAGGATAACTATCAGATGTGAAAATGACGCACTTCTTACACCTGGAAAGAAGCACTAACCAGGGATGAAAAGGGGCACTTATGTGTTGACAGAAATGGGGCACCAATCAGATTCTGAAAGGGGCATTTATATGAGGTGAAAGGGGAATGGGTCCCTTATTATAAAGGAACAGGGGCACGTATCATTGCTAAAAAGGGAACTTATCACACCTTAGGGCACTGACTAGATATGAATAGGGGCACATATGAGAATAAAAAGGGGCACTTAAAATAAAGGAAAATTTGGGTGTTTTTTTTAATGGAAAAGGGGCACCAGTCAAGATTTTAATAAGTGTATTTATCGGAGGTGTAAGGGCGATTTCATGAGAAGGGGGAAGTAGCTTTTTTTTTAAAGAAAATAGTCACATTTCAAAATAAACGGGGCACTTATCAGAGATGAAAAGGGGTTATTATGAGAAAGAGAAGGGGCACTTTAATATCAGAAGGAAAAGGGGCAGGTGTCAAAATACAAGGGGCATTTATTAGTGGTGAAAAGGGGCACTCATCAGAGATGAAAAGAACAATTATCGGAGGTGTAGGGGGGCACATATCTGAAGTGAAAATGATATGGCTCCGTTTAGTCTCATTTGACAACGCCCCCTATAGTCAGAGTCCAGCAGCCTATAAACATGTTAGCCTATAGAGTTTTACAAAAAAGAAATCGTTAAAATTTCATTTTTTGTTTAAACGAAAAGCACATCCACCCCGACGTACGCTATCACTAGCTCTTTCATTGGAACCCTCATGTCCCATTGACTTTTGAAAGTTTACCCACCGTAATTTGCTCGAAATATGTCGCCAGCACGCCAATACCTAAATAACGCATGTGCAACAAGTCGAACTTTGGACGCAATTTACCACTCGAACGGTAAGAAGCATGAATTATCATAGATCAGTTCTGATTTGTTCATTATGTCCATTTGAGCCAACCCCCACCGTAATTTTTTCATTTAGTATAGGCAAGCATTTTGCCGAGGTAAGCAAAAACATGAATATTCATGAACACCATGGACTATTCGATTATTAAAAGAAAGGTGCAATTGTGTACCACATCAAACTCCCCTACTTGCAGTCAAGTATTTCATTGTATTATGTAGTTTGGTAGGTTTATTTTACTAAATGTTTAATGATCGGATATCAATGATATTAGGGTGATCACACTGCCTGTGCAAACAGTCTGCCCCGCGAACATACACACACACAACAGCAGTCAGTTGGTAGAAATAGCAATTTTTGTAAATGTATTTAAAAAAACTAAACAATATTTTTAAATTTTTATTTCACATATATCTCAAGCATACCTTTAACTACAATTCTGTGTAGCTTCATTGTTATAGGCATGTGGAAAATATGTTAATTATTGAATTGGAATATTGTCTTTTCAGCTATGTGTGACATGGCCCGCTGATCGCCCATTGACTCGCGCTGCTATTCTGCGTGGTGAAAAAAATGCACCTCAATGTATAAAACTCCCCTACAAAAATGCAATATCCTCATGTGTTTCACTCATTAAATCAATTTGTTATTTACACTCAAGGTAGCCACAACTGTACTGAGATCACCAAATTTTGTTTTTCTCTAAAATTCAGTCCCTGTGGAATGTTATAGCCTGTTGAAGTGGAATGTTATGGCCTGTTGAATGGTTTCTCGGAAAAACGTCATAAATCCTCAAATCAGATATCTTTGAAAAAAATATATATACTGTGATTGTAGCTGAAAGTCTGCAAATTCTTATCATATGATCGGTTTTTCTGAATAATTTGTGAAACACATGAGGAAATAGCTGTAACGGTGATCCAAGTAATTTCCATCGCCATATTTCATTGGCATTGGAAAAATATTTGGAATTTAAGGTTAATATTTGGTGTAAATATGATCTATGAATATATGATTTTAAAAATGCCAAAAGAGTGAACAGTTTGACTTTCCTAATTCGCATAATGAGTGCGCGAATATATAATTAGCTGAAATGACCTAATTTGCATATTTGATGAATATTCTTTTTTTTTTCTTCAAATAAAATATATTTCCATACCTGTCTGATATACATAGGTTTCACTGATGTATAATGTTTGGTTTTGATTTGATTACATATGCGCATATTAATTAGGCGGACTTAGTTATTTTCACAACTCTTTCATATCTGCAGATTCGCAAAAATGGCAAAAGTGACTTATTTTGTTGGCTTCTGTTTCCAAAACGGTAATAGATATATGAATTTTCTTTTTTGTATTTTTTTACCACAAAGATGATATTTGAGTGTCTGATACTTTAATTTATTATTTGTGTCCTAGAAAGTGATGAATTAAGTTGTCAACTTTGTCGAATTTTGCCATTTTTGCCAATTTGACCATTTCTGGCAGGTTTTTCGGTAATTTTGCGATTTAAAAAAAATGGTATAAAATCACAACGCATTGATCGATTTCAATTCTGTTTTTTGTTTTTTGAAGCTTTCATAGAGCTTGATCATTTGCAATCATCAAATAACATGTGTTTGTTGTAATTATTTTTGGTGTGCTATACCTAATGATAGCTTAAAGATATGGAAAAGATTCTTGTATTTTATATTTAGCAAAGCAGTCTCATTATCAAGTGTCGTCTGATATGCCGATTGCCGTCTGCTATATACGCGAATTAGCTACGTTTGTGCTGGCGAAAATGAGACGACCGGATCAATATGAGTAACTTCTCGTACCTCCGAAAGTTCATTTACCATAGATGAAAAGGGGCACTTATAAGAGTGAAAGGGGTATTTATGAGAAGGGGAAGAGGAATTTATTATAAAGGAAAATGGGCACATGTTAAAACTAAAGGTGCATTTATCTAAGTTGAAAAGGGGCAGTGATTAAAAGGGGAAGGGGACTTCTTACAAAGGGAAAGGGGTACTTGTCAAAGTAAAAGGGGCACCTCTCAGGTTTGACAAGGGCATTTATCAGAGGTGCATGGGGCACTACTCAAAAATGAAAAGGGGCACTTTTCGTACCTGAAACGGGGCACTTAGTAGAGATTAATAAAGGCGCTTATGAGAATGGAAAAATTGACAATTAATGCAAAGGAAAAAATGTCGAAGAAAATGGAGCACGTGTCAAAAATGGCAATTATTAGAGATGAAAAGGAAGAGGGGCATTTTTACAATGGAATAGGGACACTTTTCAAAGTAAAGGGCCCCTGCCCCCGGGAAAGTCGCCTCTGCTTTATTTACAGTTAGGAAGAAACAAATCATACCGGAGTTGAAAAGGACTGCCATGGGGCTAATCAAGGCTAGAGACTGCCGAGCCACGGATTATCTACTGCTTTCTGTCCTAAAATCTAATCAAGACCTGAGAAGGGTAACTGAATTACGAAATTTCCTTGAATTTTCTCTGTGTAGTTGCCCTGCCTAACATCTGGAACTATGCTCACCCTCTGAAGACGCATGTTATGTAATTTAATCTGCTGTTTGATGCTTGCCCAACAAAGAATTAATTGTCATTGTGCACATCTCGTATCCGTTTGGCCGAACTCTTCTAATCTATGGCTTTGTAGGGAAGTACGCCATCTGTTGGCAATGTAGGATATAGTCTTCACCACAGGTTAGGATAGCAGTGCTCAGAAGTATGGAACTGCTTCAAAAATGTCACTCGATTAGGATTCTGAAAATCTGGGAAAATGTAGAATCGATGCTTATGAATTAAATAAATACTTAATTTCAATTCCTAATGACATTACAAACACGTTTGTTTTCTTCTTCGTTCTCCTTACAATAGCTCTGTAGAAATCTATAATGATTATGACAATAATGTAAACAACCATCCCCTTATTTCTTTCATACGTTGGTGTAGCATTCTAGATATTTCATTGTACAACAAAAAAAGTTGGACGCATAATGATAACAACCTTACAATAATTGTAAGGTCTTAGTTTCCATTGGATTTCTGTAGGAAAAAGATTACCCATTACATGAGTGGATTTAAGTTACATCTTTTGCTTTTTTTCAAATGGCAAGGACACTGCTTAGGCTCGTTTGTGTATGTTGCCGTGGAAAACATGCCTGTTTTTTGGTATGGGTGTGCACAGGAGACATACCCCCCCCTCCGACACCACCGTTTCACGGATTATTTATATAACTTGTTTATGAATGATCTCTTTATATGTTTGAATAGTACATTTTAATACAAAATCTTTCTTTAAACAAAGATTTATCAATGTTTGTCTATAATATTTTTGTCTTTCTTTCAGTATATTTCTATCTCTCTATCTCTCTCTCTCTTATTGAAATACACACACATGCACACACACACACTCGCGCACATACACATACACATCATTTTCTGTTTTGCTGTAACTAACTGCTCCAAACTTCCTCAAACTTGTTCATTATTTCTTACTCTTACAAAACAAAAAACATGCCACACTCCGTGTGCAAACCCTAACGTTTACAAGATTCATTACCTTCTTATCATATATGTTAATGTCATTGTTTCCCCTTCAAATGTCAAAGACAAAGCTTGAAGGCTATTAGTCCACCCCAAAAAAAGTTGTTAATAGATGCATAATGAGTACAATCGGATAACTAACAAGGAAGTTATGATTTCTTGAAAATGTATGAAAAAGCATGGAACAACGGAAACCACTACACATCACTGCATTCTGTACAGCTTGATGTCTGTTCAAGGTTGCAGAAGGAAGGCCAGCTAGAAGACTGTTACAGAAATCAAGTGTAGATGAAAGGAGTGAATGAATAAGGCTTTCTGTTGCCATCCTCGTAACTATGGCCTTTTCATCAGTTGCCACTCTTGGATCAAATGTCACATACAGCTGAGTGTCATCTGCGTAGAAGTGGACTTGTAGACCATGTTGACGGGCTACATTCCCAAGAGGGGAAGTGTACAACGTAAAGAATATCGGTCCGAGGACGGAACCCTGTGGAACGCCGTACGCAAAGGAAGCTTTATTCGACACAGTTCCATCGATGTTCACAGTCTGTTGTCTGCATTGAAGATGTAACCAGAACCATTCCAGGGCAGTGTCACCAACGTTGGAGTCCCATAGCAGCCTCTGGAGAAGGACTTTGTGATCAATTTTATCAAATGCAGCCGATAAGCCTAAAAGAATTACCATAACTGCGTTCTTGTTGTCGACTGCCCTAAGGATATCATTATATATTTTCAGGAGAGCAGTCTCCACGCTGTGAGGCCTCTAGTACGCATACTACATGGTCTCATGAAAGTCGTAGACCTAAAGGTGTGATGTAAGTCTTTTGGCGATTACTTTCTCTAGGACTTTGGCGAGGAAAGGCATATTAGATATAGGCCGATAACTGCTCATCTGATCACGATCTAGGGATGACTTCCTCAGTACATGAGTAACATGTGCAAGTTTCAGTTCTTCCAGAAACTTCCCTTCCTGTAGAGAATTAGCATTGACTATCTTTGAGATAAGTATGGCCATCAGGTCATCATTTTTCGTCACATCTGAGGTAGGAATTGGATCCAAGGAGCATGACTTAGCAGGGGTCCTTCGAATACGTGTGGTTGCTATTTTATTTATCATCCTTATTATAAGCCATATTATTAGTTTATTAGTATTTTTGTTATCATTATCCTTATCAATATTATTACCATTAGTATTATTATTAATTAATCTTGTATTACCATTTTTGTCATTATTATTGTTATAATTACTATTTTCAATATTAGTATTTAATTTCACTATTTTCATTACTATAATTTCTGTATCATCATCACATTTATCATTATCACCATCATTAACATAATCGTTATCGCCATTACCATCACCATAACTATATTAACGAACTAGGGAAACGTCGTCCACTTTAGGAATGATGAACATTATACAAAC
The DNA here is from genome assembly GCA_035222895.1 of Strongylocentrotus droebachiensis. Taxonomy (NCBI): domain Eukaryota; kingdom Metazoa; phylum Echinodermata; class Echinoidea; order Camarodonta; family Strongylocentrotidae; genus Strongylocentrotus; species Strongylocentrotus droebachiensis. The sequence goes on from JAVYIG010002329.1 coordinate 121,657, forward strand.
AAAAACTAAGGACCTACACTACTTGTTTCACACTGTTTTAACGTATTTAATTTTTCTCTTCCATTTCTTTTCTTTTCCAAATAAAAAGTCAGTACGCGTTTTTCAAAACAATAATTGTGATTCATATGTTTACTCTTAACTAACGCTGGTTGAACATTAATACTTACTCTTTTTACATAAATATCAAAACTGTAGTTAATGTTTGCATAATAAATCAGTGCGATTTGTTATCTAAATAAACTTCATGTAACCAATCTTTAAGTCCATACTTTAAATAGAACTTGGTCGTTCGTTTGTGCAATTTACGGCAAAAGCATGAACAAATGAGAAATAGTTTCTATTTTTTTTCTTCAAATTAAAAGTCAAAGGTATTTGGTAATTAATTGATTGATCGTAAATAAAATGGCATCCACGAGTTTACATGTCTCACCTTAATATTAATCATAATTTTGATGATGAAAAAACAGGGAAAAAGCTAAGCCACGAATTAAAAATGATGACTGACAAAGTTCATGCAGACCACGCCAACGAGTTTCATGATATTACTATCGTTGTGAGATATCGCACCTGTCAATTCGTTAGTGGAAACATTAACAGTCAGCAAACATGTTAACATTGTGAAATATATATTTACAATGGACATCAACAAACAGAATTAGTCTACGCGTCCATCAAATCTGAAGAAAAAAAAAATCTTCATTTCATGTGGATGATTGATTTTGCGTGCAGACATATGGAAAACTAGGAAATTGAAATATCAATTCACCTCGATGACGAGACATAATAGCTGGGATGTAAATGGGGAGTTTCTGAAAAAATGTCAAAGGAATGGGGTAACAATAATAATCAGAATGTTTGAACATTTGCGTGTTGGTAATTTGGAAATTGGAAGATTAACAGTTTATAAGATTCTGAAATCATAGTGATGATAATAAAAATCAATGGATTGCTTGAAAAGCAGAACCTTCCCAGTTCTGAATGGGACTACCCTGTTGTTTTAAAGATAATCGGATTGATAATTGATAACGGATAGTTTTTTATATTGATAACTATATCGTCTTTTCAAAAATACATATTCATTTACATCTTTGTGACATTAATATAGGATTTCCCGGCCAAATTCGCGAGTTTGTCATTCAAATTAATTTGTCTTGCGTTCAAATTCGACGGTTTTAGTGCTGCCGGGTATATCCCGGGTTTATATTCCTTTTTCTAGATTTCAAATCTATGAAGTGTTCGTTAGAATCTATGTATGTTTCATTCCAATTAATGAACAAAGTGCTTCTTTCGCTATTTGGTCATTCGATTTTTAGCGCAACACGATTTTCTGACATCGCGACGGTGTACTTCTAGCATTCTAATTCATTTGTAGCATTTAAATTAGCACTTTGTGCACTAAAATACATTTCTCGTTTATTAAACACTTTTTATAGCTCATTCTTTTTCTTTCAAGATCGTTTTTTCATGTGTATTTCATCCTATTTTATTTTCATGCATTTATACTCTTTATATACTTTTAGATTCATCAGATATTCATCAGCCTTTAAGTTTGATTGTAAAAAAAAAGACTTACATATACGGACTTGATGGTCTCAATATTTGTGTAAATTTTCATGTAAGGAAGTTGTTTGTCTTGTGTTTCATCATAAATTTATCACCATTTCATTATGGAGGAAGGGTACAATATTGTGACTGGGGTAGGTGTTTTTGGATCCCCACTTTTCCGGGGTATATATACATGTCCGTTCAGAGATGTCATATCCCTTGATTTCGCCCCTTCTTTACCTAATGTCTGACCACAAACATATTCTTTGTCCTCAAAATTAATAAATTGAATAACAGAAAAGACCCCAATGGCAAATCATGTATTTAATTGCATTTTTTAAAAGCTGTAAACGTGTGTTGCATTTCTTCCCCCTAAGATTCCTAACTTGAATAAACATAATTCGAATACGAATGACAAGTGTTAATTTGAATGATAAAAATGACGCCTCGACAAGTGACGATTAATTTGAATGCTAGTTGAGCAGTTTCTAAATTGAATGACAGATATATGAAATCCTTCGACCAAAATCCTAAATTAAATACAAAATCGGGAAAATTGAATGATAATTGGCATGGCAAAGCTGATCTGCGCTAACTTAAATGCAAAGTAAATGAATTCGATTGACAATTTCTCGGATTTGGCCGGGAAATCCTATATTTAAAATGTTTTATTCAATGCAATACATGGCAGTTTATAGATAAAGTAAGTAAAGATACACGCTTAATTATAGATGAATAAGGTAAACATGATATAGGAAGAATACAGTGTTAGCGTTAAGTTTAATGTGCTTGCAGCCCTCAAGTAAAATATCAACGGAGAGAGTGACTTGCTGATTAAGAAAGAGAGAACAAAAAGGGGTAAACAGCTCAAATGAAAATAACAATAACAATACAATTGTGCTTGCTTAAGTCGGGTCAACTGCCCGAGCTGTGATGGCCTTCCACACATTCCTGTCCAGCATGGCTGCTTTTATCTCTGACAGTTCAAGTCCCGTGTCCTTCTTGAGTAGGTCTGTATAAGTAAGATGAGGTCTTCCAGGTTTCCTCTTCCCATGTTTTGGTTTCCAGAGTAGTAGCTGAGATATTGGTTCATTGATTTTCCTACAGCTGTGGCCTGCAAAACGTAGTCTTCTTTCCCTGATCTTTTCTGATACTTTTGGTAGTTTCCCATACAGCTCCTTATTTGTCATATGCTGACTCCAGTGTACGTTGAATGCTGTCCTAAGAAGTCTGGTGTAGCAACCATCTAATTCCTTCGCCAGCTTTGTTGTAACTGTCCATGCTTCGCAGCCGTATAGCAGCACAAATTCAACTGTAGCAACAAACAAACGTTGTTTGAACTGCCTGTGAAGATAAGATTTCCAGATTCTTCCAAGCTTACTACACGCTCTCGATGCTGCTGCCTTACGAGCTTTCACATTTTTTTCTGTGCTTACCATCAGTGCTCCCAGGTACTTGAAACCAGGGACATTCTCCAACTGAATTTCATCATTTGTTTTTATAGTGATGATGTCCCTGTGACATCATCACTACAATTGTTGTCTTGAATTTGTGCCTCAAAACTCCCTCCCTTCCAGGATTTTGATATATATATATATAGAATGACTCGTACTGTAGAAGTATTTGAGATTAATTTTCTGCTATGGTTTTTTTATATTTTACAATAAGTATCGGAAATGTTTTCCTCTATCATTTTGTTTTAATTCAAACCAATTGTTGTGCTTAAATCTCCCCATATTTCTCTTCCGTCTTATTTATTGTTAAAGGGCAAGTCCACTCCAAAACACAAATTTACTTTCCATAGAAGCAGAAAAATCAAACAAACCAATCAAAAAAGTTTGAGCAAATTCGGATAACTAATAAGAAAGTTATGTCCTGACTATTTATCAATTGCTTTATACAGTGCGTCCCAAAAAAAACTATACACTTTTGAAATGGCTGCCGAATAAAAAAATATATAATTCTGGGGAAATTTTTTCTATGTATGGAAAGCTCATAAACTCAACTTTTATATGAAACCAAAAAGTCCGAAAATAATTCATGCTTGGGTGAGCACTGCTGACTTTTGTAAAGGGTATGAAAATTAGGTTGCGCAGGAATTCGCCTTCCAATTTGTGAGAGGTAAATCCTTTGGAGCCTACGGAATTGAGGATGATATGACCAATTCATGATCAATTGTGATGAGTTTGGGTTTGCTGAGTGAAATTTGTGGTTTATGGGATTAACATTTTAGGCATGAGTGAACAGGAATTGCATTTGTTATTTATAGCAATGTAACTATTCATGGTAGACTCGGTCGTGTGTTCATGGGAGTCAGAACGGGGTGATGTTACATGGTGCAGGGGAGGTGAAATGTAGGGTAGGACTTTGTTGGGTAGATGGGATAAAAGTCAAGAGGACATGCATTCCCCTCCCCCTCTCTTTCTCTCTCTCTCTCTCTGCCTGGGTGTGCTTGTGCATGTATCTTGGCAATTCATTAGACAATCAACATTCAGCTATCAATCACTTAATCAACAATCGGCCAATCAATTAATCAATCTCCATTCAGTATTTCAATTAATTTAATCATTCAATAAATCGATCATAATTAATCAATGACTCAGTCAATCACTCAATTTATGAACCAAACAACCAGTCATTTTAGCACTTGAGTTTAGCACAAGAAATGGTTGAACCTGAAGAATAAGTAGCCAACATCTGTGACATTCTTTTTTTCAACAAACCGTATTTGAATAACCAATTCACATAATCCCGATCTGGTTATCAAGTAAATCGATGAGATTTTCAACTAATCTTACAATAACTTAAAGGTGGGGTGAAGGTTTTTATTCAAAGTCACAGATGAAAAAAAAGAAAAAACTTTGTAACATGGAAATTACAACATGTACCATCACCCCATCCTGACTCCCATGACCACACCACTGAGTCTACCAGGTAAAGCTACTATGCTACAATAACAAATGCAATTCCTGTTCACTCATGCATGAAAGTTTGGTTTAAAGGTGAATTCCATTCATATTGAATTAGATATCGTTAGAAAGGTTATTTTCAGTTCTTCATTTTTGTTTTTAGGTTCATTGTCAATAAACATAAGGGGAAGGAGATATAATGGAATGAAGTTACGAGAATCAAGTTTTTCTGAGAGAATTTCGTCTACGATACCATAAGGAGGTTTGGGCGTGTGACGTCATTCCGTGGACTACTCACAACACGGTCACCGCGCGCATTCTATTCGCAATCAGATAGCACTGCAGGGTACATAATCAGAGTGAAAGTATAGATGTTATATCGGGATGATAATCATCAGTAAAAATGACAGAAGACAGCTCAAATGAACTAGAATTGAATAGAGTATGATGAAGAAGAAGTTAGTGGCAGTGATGATGGTAAAGAAAGTGAAGATGATGGTGAATTGGGCGAATGTAAAGACGACAAGAATGTAAACGCTGATCGAATCGTGATGCGGGAGTTGCAGCTGCAGCTACCCTAGGAAGCTCCGAGACGACGCCTACGCCAAAGGCGTCGGATCGAGCTTCAGCGGGTGCATAGGGAAACATTCAACCAGCGGGTTGGGCGACATTATCTCAAAATATGCAAAGGGAGTAATTACAATTTTGGCTTACTAGGTTGCTCGACTTCTCTGAGCATCTGGATGGCCACTTGAAATTATAATTTGAAGAAGTCTTCGATAGGGAAAATGGGGTGATTCTTCGTCCTACCCCAACGATTCTTCCCTGTTGTATCGTCGATTCAACATGCATGGCGAAGAGAAAGTACCGCACTACCGCGCCGTCTCTTTGCTGAGTTTTTTTCTCGATCAGCAGACATTTCAACTAGACACGAAGTAATTACAAGCCGAGGAATATACAACTGTTTTAGCTCACCTGCATTCTGATCGCGGTCTCCTTGCTTAATTTGTTTAAATTGCTTAGATTGACAGACGTTTCAGCTAATTATAACCCGAGAAAAACAACTATTATCTCCCAAAAATGTCACGCTGCAATACACCGAAACACAGTGAACACTGCACTACGAATGGCTGAGCTGAGCTATCGCGAGTTTTCCCCGTGCCACGAGATTCAAGTTACGCTAATTATCAAAACAAAACATAGGCGAAGCCGGTGTGTCAGGATCTGCAAGACGATCAATTTTACAGTACCAAACGTCAATATTTCAAGGAAACCAAACATTGGGAAGTAACCAATGCTTATATAATTGAAAGAATGTTTATTACTTTATTGTATATTCGATAAAACACTTCATTAAATATCACAAAAATTGCAAAATCTACTAAACAAATGACCCATGTTTGTGTACGTATTTACATTGAAATAATACGTTGTACTTCCGGGTTTAGGAACAGTCCACGGAGATACGTCACATACACTACGTCACGAACGAGAATATCACCGCTTCCGGGTTCCTCTGCTTACACTATTGATCTTTCTAAGTCTAATAATAATTTAACAACACATGTAAATTTCTGTCAATCAATATATTGTATTCCTTATGTCATCAGCATTCCAACAATAGCAAACATGCATATTTTCATCACTTTCTTCCCAATTCACCTTTAATAAACCATGAAATTCACTCAGCAAATCATGAATGTACCATATCACCCTCAATTTTGTAAGCTCCAAAGGATTTACCTATCACAAATTGGAAGGCTAATTCCTGCGCAACCTAATTTTCATACCCTTTACAAAAGTGAGCAGTGCTCACCCAAGCATGAATTTTTTTCTGACTTTTTGATGTCATATGAAAGTTGAGTTTATGAGCTTTCTATACATATAAAAGTTTCCCCCCCAGAATCATATATTTTTTTATTCGGCAGCCGTTTCAAAAGTGTATAGTTTTTTTTGGGACGCACTGTATAGATTAATCCCATTATTTCCCTTTTTATCCCCCGAAACTTGATTTCCTCATGCTTTTGCTAAGGTTATATGATTTGTATCATATTGCGTGCATGACATTTCTCAAAATCTTTTAAACACTTTAAAGAATTGACACTATTTTCTGAATAATGTATATTTATAATTTGCACATAAATATTAGAGAAGAAAAAAATGATCATAATTTCGTCAAAATCTCGGAATTAAACTCCTAGGCAGAGATAAATCATAAGGATCAAATAATATGATATTAAGACAAAATAAATGTTAATATGACTTTGCATACAACTTTAGAAACTCGGAGAACCAATCTCGACTAGCACTCGTGCTAACCTTTGGTTCTTCCTTAACAACATTTTACATTTTTAAGTTTAACAATATCCCTTATTTGAATCACTTATACGTTATTGGAACTCTGTGAATTTCAATTCATTTCAGCCACAAATCTCTACGTATAATATTAAGTTATAGCTAATTCACAGGTTTGATATGACATGATATATGATTAACTTAGTTTGTACATTATGGTTCAACTATGGATATTTTCTTTTTCTTTGTAACCCATGTACATAGATATGTATACGACATGTTATTTTTGTTACCCACTTAAATACATTTTGTAACATTGTGTTATGTTGTTGTTAATAAATTCAAATTCAAATTCATTGATTTGTATATCAATAGTTTATCAAAATTCACATTTTTCATGATTTAACTGGAAAAAAATACTCTATATTTGTGCATCTGCACAACAAAACATATTACTATCAATTTAACTTGGATGCTGTTTTAGGAAGAAAATAGGACAATTTATAATATCAATATGAAGAAAATAATTAGTGGATAGTAAGGACAATTTGTATTCTGATTTTCAAAGATTTTCAAAGTTTTTCCTGTCATTACAAATTCATAATTTTCTTCTTAGTTATCCGATTTTGCTCAAACTTTTTTTGATTGGTTTGTCTGATTTTTCTGCTTCCATTATAAGTTACTTAATTTGGAGGGGACTTGACCTTTAAATAGATATATAAAACACATCAATAAGAAAAATAATTTTCTAACTTATTGCCTGTAAGTGAATTGCAAGCTGATAAACTGTTAATTAAAAACCTTAGACCCGAGATGATGCCATATTTATGCTCTGTACGGATTGTACTCGAGCTTCATGACCGCGTCGTATGAAGCAACCAAAAACGGTCTTGAGTCCGTTTTGGAATTTATGATATCGAAAGGTATAAATGAATGGATTGATCCACATGTTAGCAAAAGCGATACAGATTGTTGCGTGAAAAAATGTCCCCTTGATGTTGATATCTACACCAAGACAGTAGAGAAGGTAGGTGAATTGAAACGGTGCCCAGCAAGAAGCGTAACACAGGCTCAATGAGAGCAAAGTCTTCACGGCATTCCTCCTTGCAAGCTTCCTGTAGTCTTTAGCCTGGTGGACCGCCCCTACGGCCATGTTTGGTCCCCGACGCAGCGTCTTCAAGATGCGAACGTACATGCAGAACATGACGGAGAAGGTGATGATGAAATACATAACGAATATGTAGATGCCCATTGCTGATTGCATAATTGTGTTGGGCCAGATAGACAGTAAGCATGACTGATCTTCAACCTTGGTTAAAGGGATCAGGTAACTCTCATTCAGAAGACCAATCATCCAAGGAATAAGGGAACAACCGATAACCAGTTTGTTATTTACATGCCTTCTGTATCGTATGGGATAAATAACCGCGCAATATCTCTCCAAAGTCAACAGAAGCAAATTGACCAATGTAGCTATAAACGTTGACCAGTAAAAATACTGGGAGTACCATACACCACAAAGGAATCTGGCTAATACTGGGCTTTTGCTGGGAAGAGGTGGTTTGGGCAAAACAAAATTAGCAAGGAGAAGTATCGAGGAGATACCATCTATAAGCGATTGATTCACAATAAGTAGATTTGTAGTGTCTTGGAGCTCCTTAACTCTTGCAATTACGTAGAGAACAAGTCCGTTGCCAGTTATCCCGAGTACGCTAAATGAGATGTAAATAATCAAAGTTGGTAGCAGCAACTCGTTGGATACTTTGCTTTCGTTGGCGGTGCTAGTCGATGCGGTATTCAGTTCAATCTCCATAATTTATGGACAAAAATCTCAAACAAATGTCAACATTAGCTTAACTGCTTCCAAATTTACCTCCAGTGATTATAATAAAATTGAATCATAGACGTACAATAGACGCAGGAGCCAAACAAATCTCAACTGGCACAACCTAATTTATGTTTTCGAGACAGATGGGTGCGAACAACCAAGAATGATATTCTCATAGGATGAGAATTATATATGTCACTTAGAATGGACTTGTTTTATTCGTTGTAAATTTCTACTCTGTCTGCGCACCCACGCTATTCAAACACAAACGTTGTTGATCTACGAATGAGCGACAGAAAATGTTTTGATCATCATCTCCTCAATCTGTGAACATGAGTAAGATAATGATTACTGCCGAAATCAAAGTAGGGCAAGGGTAGTCAAACAAGAAAAATCAATACTGAATTGTCGAACTGTCTTGTTTTTTATTAGTGAAATATTGTGAAAGCCATATCCCAAGATGGAACCTTATCAATCTAGAATGCATTTTATCGTGCTGTGATTTATAAGACATATTCATGAACGCCTAATGTTGATGGAATTATTTGGAAAATTATCATTCGAATTTTCAAATAAGCCCTTTTCAAAAATGTAAAAGTAATCTTTTATTAGAAGTATCTCTTGAATAGCTTAGGCTGCATCCGCGTTCAAAATGCAATGAATTGATTCAATCCAATGAAAAGATTTCAAAGGAAGAACGTTCGGTGTATTTGTGTTATCTTTTTTCATCTTCTTCTCGATTCCTATTATTGTCCGCCTTTTAAAAAGTGAAAGTCGTAATAAATTTAGCATTAGAAATAATTGTTTTCAACTGTCATGAATATCATACAAAACAAGTTATACATATAAAATCCTATCGATTGAATGTTCCTCCCTTTATTTCTTCTCGACGAAATGGCTCAGCAAATGTTTGACCAAATTTCTGGAATAGGGCACATTAATAGTCGATCTTCTTTTCATGGATTGTCAAACAAAGAATTGCATGGTACTGATGGTACTGCATGGTACTGATGGATACAAGATTCTCTTGTCATTTGCCTTCAGAAGTATAGACATTTTGTTATAAAACTTGTTTAGTTGCACCATTAGCTACTACTACAACTGTTTTGACCGAAAACCTAAATTTGTTTTTATACTCAGATCTTCTTCGATCGTCACCCTGTCTGAACCTTATGTAGGTTTGATGTTGCTATTAAGAAACTGAAATACATATATAGAAACAAAATTGCTTCAAAGTAACAACACAGAATCTAACTGAGGCCAAAATATTGACATACTCAGATGTAACAAGAAGCCAATTTGGAATTTAATGCTGATAGGAGCAGACACAGTTTGGAATGCATACGATATTCACGGTGAAATCTATTAAGATCGATTGGATATTTGAAAAGAAAAAAGGTTCTGAAAAACTAGCATTTTTCCCTAGAGATGAAACAAAATTCAGAAACCGGATCCGAATAACAATTTACAAGTCGCACAAACATTTCATTTGTGACAAATTATCATTGGCTAGATATACCAAAGGCTTCAAGATTTATTAACTGCTTCGAGAACAAGATTAATCTATACCTGGTTGTTGACTTACACGTATACACATGCTTTCTTTCAGGGGCTGCTAAGCGACTTCCAACATGGGGTGGGGCACTAACAAAAAGGGGCACTTTCTGGGGGAAAAGGGCACCTACAGTGGGAAATCTCAAAGCGAAAATACTAATTTTGTTTACATTGGTATATACCCCTACATTGTGATTACATTATCAGGGATGGTTTCAATATTTGTTTCTCTTTATACATCATACAATATATTGCTTAAGGATTGTACTTTGCAGTTGAGTGTGATGTCTGAATATGATCCATTTGCGAGCGAGCGAGAAATTTGTTAAAGTTTTTTGTGGTCGCAGTGCGAAAAAATTACATCTTATAAAAAGGAAAAAACACAACCCTGATGGGGTTATAAGCACATTCTCATCACAAAAGACTGAAATGCCCTTTGATAAGTACCATAATTATATCATTTAAAAATTCACGCGAGCGTAGCGAGCGAGCTTTGGGGAAAATTGCTCAAAGTCGCATTGCATTAGGGGCAGATTTAATGATGAGAGGAGAAGGGGGACAATATCGAAAGGGATAAATTAAGACACTTATTACAAAAGAAAAGGAGCACGTGTCAAAGTATAAAGGGTAACTATCAGAGGTGAAAATGAGGCAATTCTTACACCTGGAAAGAGGCACTAACCAGGGTTGAAAAAGGGCACTTATGAGAATGGGAAATGAGCATGTGTTGACAGAAATGGGGCACCTATCAGATTCCGATAGGGACATTTACATATGGCTCCGAATAGTCTCATTGGACAACGCCCCCTATCGTCAGAGTCCAGCAGCCTAACATGTTAGGCTATGGACTTTTACTATTAAAAAAAAAATCGTTATTGTTTAAACGAAAAGCACATCCACCCGACGTACGTTGACACTAGCTCTTTCATTGAAACCCTCATGTCCCATTGACTTTTGAAAGTTCACCCACCGTAATTTGGTCAAAATAGGTCGCTAGCTCGCCATTGCCTATATAACACACGTGAAACAAGTCGAACTTTGGACACAATTTGCCACGCGATTGTTAGGTTATAGGTAATGTACACGAAGGATAACAAGCATGAATTATCATAGATCACTTCTGATCGGTTCATCATGTCCATTACAGCCAAGCCCCTATCGTAATTTTTCCATTTAGTATAGGCAAGCCATCTGCCAAGGTAAGCAAAAACATGAATAATCATGATCGCCATGGACTATTCGATTATTTACAGAGGGGTGCAATTGTGCACCACATCAAACTCCCCTTCTGTAAGTTAAGTATTTCATTGTATTATGTTGTTTGGTAGGTTTATTTTACTAACTGTTTAATTATCAAATATCAATGATAGTTTAAAGATATGGAAAAGGTTCTTGTATTTTATATTTAGGAAAGCAATCTCACATACAAAATCACTGTCAAGTGTCGTCTGATCCGCCGATTGCCGTCTGCTATATCCGTTCAAGGCACTTTTATCTGTGGACTGTGATGTAGATCGACAGTAGTTTACTCGTCATTGTAGATTTATGATTTGCCATCTGTCATTATTAGTCTTTGATTGTTGACACACATACAATTACCACACACACGAACACTCTCACTTCCCCTCCCCAACAAACCATTTCCGCACACCCGGTTCACCCGATGGCATACACCCTGCAACATAGTGGAACATTCTAGTTTAGAAGTGCAGTCGAACTAGCTACGTTTGTGCTGGCGAGCGAAAATGAGACAACCGGAGCAATATGTAAGAGGTGAAAGGGGGATGGGTCTCTTATTAGAAAGGAGCAGGAGCACGTATCATTGATAAAAGGGCACTGACCAGATATGAATAGGGGCACATATGAGAATAAAAAGGTGCACTTAAAATAAAGGACAATTTGTATTTTTAAGGAAAAGGGGCACCAATCAGATTTTAATAAGGGCAATTTTTGGAGGTGTAAGGGCGATTTCATGAGAAGGGGGAAGTAGCTTTTATTAAAAAGAAAATAGTCACATGTAAAAATAAACGGGGCACTTATCAGAGATGAAAAGGGGTAATTATGAGAAAGAGAAGGGGCTTAGGAAGGAAAAGGGGCAGGTGTAAAAATACAAGGGGCATTTAATGGAGGTGAAAAGGGGCACTCATCAGAGATTTTATTTTAGAGCAGTTATCGGAAGTGAAGAGGGCACCTATCTGAAGCGAAAAGGAGTAACTTCTCGTACCTCAGAAGGGTCATTTACCATAGATGAAAAGGGGCACTTATAAGAATGAAGAGGGGCACTTATGAGAAGGGGAAGGGGGACTTCTTACAAAGGGAAAGGAGCACTTGTCAAAATAAAAGGGGCACCTCTCATGTTTGACAAGGGCAATTATCAGAGGTGAATTGGGCACTACTCAAAATTGAAAAGAGGCACGTTTCGTACCTGAAACGGGGCACTTATTAGGGATTAATAAAGACACTTATGAGAATGAAAAAATTGACAATTAATGCAAAGTAAAATTGTCGAAGAACAAAGGGCACGTGTAAAAAAAAAGGGCAATTATTAGAGGTGAAAAGGAAGAGGGGCAGTTTTACAACGGAATTGGGGGACTTTTCAAAGTAAAGGGGCATTTTTTCCCATGTAAAAAGGGGGACTTTTGGGGTACGCATGTTATGTTATATAATCTGCTGTTTGATGCTTGCCCAACAAAGAACTAATTATCATATTGCGCACAACTCGAACCGGCTTGGCCGAACTCTTCTAATCTATAGACCTGACGCTTGGTAGGGAAGTACGCCATCTGTTGGCAGTGTAGGAAATAGTCATCATAACAGGATAGGCTAGCTGTGATCAGAAGTATGAAACTGCTATAAAAATGTCGCTCGATTAGGATTCTGAATATCTCGGAAAAGGTAGAATAGATGATTGTGAATTTAATAATTAAATTGCGGACACATTTTGTTTCCTTCTTTAAAAGTAGCTTTGGCTCTGACTCTATCGCGGATGATTCATAGTTTTTTTCTTCTTCTTTCTTTTTGCAATTGCATTGAGGAAATCTATTATGAATATGAAAATAATGTAAATAACCATTTCCTTATTTCTCTCATATTTTGTTCTAGCATTCTAAACATTATATTGTACAACATAAAAAGTTGGACGCATAATGATGACAACCTCACAATAATTTAAAGGGATAGTTGAGTTCTGTTTTCAGACCGCAAATGCCTTCAAAGTGAATGGTTATTGCTCTTATTCTGATCTAAGACATTTCTAGTGCCCTTTTAGAACGTTAAATTGCTATGAAGGTAATTTTAGACCCCAAAAAGTGTGAAATTTAGCCAATACGATTAACTAAGCTCCACTTTAAAAAAAATACGGTTACCGTTAATTAATTATTTAATTAAAAATAACAATATATGGGCCGGCTAGGTGTGCGTAATATAACCAACATGAAAATGCCAACAAAAAAACCAACATAGACATTGGCTGAAATATGACGTAAAAGGCGCTATTTCGTTTTTCAACGGCTTTTTCAAGTTATCTAATATTTTTTGCGGTACACAAGTATAAGAAATCGTTATATTTATTGATATTTCAGCCGTCTCTGAACCGATTTTGATCAAACAAAGATGATTTTGTCATTTAAATTGTATGTTCTTTCAAATTCGACACTCAGTTTGTCATTATCTCACAACAAATATTTTGAGTAACGCCCTCTGCAACAGAACTCAACTATCCCTTTAAGGTCTTAGTTTCCATTGGATTTGCGTAGGCAAAGATTAACCATTACACGAGTGGATTTAAGGTATATATTCTGCTTTTTTCAAATGGCAAGGACAATATTTATAGGCTCCATTGTGTATGCTGCCGTGGCAAATATGCCTGCTTTAGGTTTGGGTGTGCACAGGAGAGATAGAAAGATTATTTGCATAATGTATTCATTTGGAACTGTCTCATACACCCCCCCTCCCCCACCACCTTCTCATGGATTATTATAACTTGATTATGATTAATCTCTTTATATGTTTGAATAGTACATTTTAATACAAAATATTTCTTTACAAAATGATTTATCAATATTTGTCTATAATATTTTTAGCTTTCTTTTAGTATATTTATATCTATCTTTCTCTCTTTGCTTGATACAAGCACACACACACACACACACACATCTTATTTCTGTATTGCTGTAACCAACTGCCCTAAACTTCCTCACACTTTCTCATTATTTCTTACTCCTACAAAACACAAAACATGCCAAACTGCGTGTCTAAACCCTAAGGTTTACAAGATTCATTATCTTTTTATCATATATGTTAATGTCATTTTTTTTGTTTTGTTATTACTGTTATCATTTGTATTACTTATTTTTATTATTAGTAGTAGTAGTTTTAAAAGTGATATTATTAGTACTGTTATTGCCATTATTATTATTATAATTATCATCTGGCGTGAAAGTGCCTGGATGGACGAGTTCCAAACAAGTTTTTTAATTGCACTGCCTCCCTCAGTTTAATCTTATCATTTTAATGCAGCTTACTTAAAATTGTGATGATTGCTAAACGTAACGTTAAAATGTTAACATTTCGTATGAATTGATATATTTATTTACATGTATGCACCTTCAAATGTCCGAAAACAAATGTTTTTTTTACACGACAATAAATGATTTGAATCTTCAATCTAGAATCATTATTATTATTTATAATTATCTTTATCATGAGTTTGTTGACTATCATAATAATCATCATCATCACCATCATCATCGCCATCACCACCAATGACTTTCTGGGGAACGTCGTCGACTCTAGGCCTTTGAGCAACATGACCAATGAAATGTTTGGACATTATACAGAAAAATTAGGATCTCGATAGATTTCATTATCTTCTTCCGGTTAATATTTTCTCAAAGTAAAAACGAGTTCGCGTGTCTCTTTATAGTTTCAATACTCTCATTTATTTTCTTAATATGAAGCTGTTCGAACACTTACACTTTGAAACAAAGCTTACACATATTAAAGAAATGTCATTATTTTGTTATCATTTGCAACAAAAAAACGGGTTCGTGTTTTGTTATATGTAAAATCAACTCTATCAAACATATCCTATTAAAAATAAATTTAGTTGCACGCTTGTGTAATCTACAAAAAGAACGACAAATAAGGGCCCGTTTCTTTTTTTTAAATCAAAAGTCAAAGTTATTGATAAACAGTTGAGTGATCGGGAATGAAATGTCAGTCATTATCGATTATACATGTCTCACTATGATATCAATCACAATTCTAATGATTTTTTTTTTTTAGGGAAAAAGCCAAGACACGACTCTGAATTGAGATGATTGATTGTAAAATGATGTCAGACAAAGACAAAACCGAAAAACAAGTTTCTTGGCATCTCTATGTTGTGAGATATCAAACCTGTCAATTCAATGTGGGAGGTTCACAGTCAGCAATCATGGTAACATTGTAAATTGTCCCCTTACAGTAGACATTTTCAAACAGAATTAGACTACACGTCCATCAAATCTGAAGGAAAGACATCATTTCAAGTTGATGAATGTTATTGCGTGCAGACGTATGGGAAACTAGAAAATACAAGAAAGGGTCTTCAAACTTGATTATTCTACCAGATTCTCAGGCAGGTACATACATGTAGTTAAAATATGCAGAGGGGTGTTTTCTGAAAAATTCATGAGCGGGGGTGGGGGGGGGGGTATGGAGGGTAATGTTATCAACAAGTTTGAACATTTGTTCGTGGTGGAGTGAGAACATTAGCAGTTTATAAGTTTCTGAAGCAACAGTGATGATAATAACAAAAGCAGGACTCCCTTGCGAGGCAGGCGCTACATTGTCCTGAATAGGACTCCCCTACTGTTTAAAAATACATTCATTCATAATTTATAACGGATAACGGATAGCTAACATATTGATTTCTATATCATCATTTAATATATACATATTCATGTGCATTAACGTTACAAATGTGACATTTACATTTGATAGATTTTACTCGATGCAATACATGACATTCTGTAGATAAAGTAAGGAATAAAGTTACACGCTTAATGTACATGATTTAGGAGGGCTACGGTGTAAGCATGAAGCTTGATGTGCTGGCAGCCCTCAAGAAAAATAAAAAACAGAGAGAGTGACTTGCTGTTAAAAAAGAGAGGGAAAAAGGCATTTGTGTCTCAATAACCCCTCCCTACCCGAATTTGGATATAGAATGACTCGTAGTAAAACAAATGTTATACTTCTTTATTTTGACAAGATATAAAGAACACATTAATAAGATAAATACGATTTTAACTATTACTTCATCCTTAGTCCCTGTAACTACATTGCAAGCTGAAAATCTATTAAGTAAACACTTTAGAACCGAGATATTGTCATAGGTTCTAGGACACCTACCCCCTGGACATCCACCCCCGGATAACCACCCTCAGTCAACTACTCCCTAGGACAACTACCCCCTTGGGCAACCATCTTGTACGAAGTTTACTCCCGGGACAACTACCCCCCGGGCAACTACCCCCTACGACAACTATCCTTCCCCCTGACAACTATCCCAGGAGCTAGTTGTCTGGGGATAGTTGTCCGGGGGTATTTTGTCCGGGGGAGTTGTCCTAGAGGGTAGTAGTCCGGGGGTAGTTGCCCAGGGGGTAGTTGTCTGGGGTAGTTGTCCGAGGGTAGTTATCCTGGGGTTAGAAGTCCTAGAGGATTATTGCCCTAGGGGGTAGTTGACTGGGGTGGTTAGCCGGAAGTGGATGTCAGGGGCGGATCTAGCTTTTTGCTAAGGGGGGGGTTTGACCAAAATAATGACGATGCGGAGCATCGTCCACGAGCCGCGAAGCGGCGAGCCGATTTTTTTGGGGGTGTTTATTTGAACCCCGTAAGTGATGTTTTCCTGGCATCTATTAACACAATGGAGACCATAAAAAGCAGTGCATGATAACGTCTTTTTAAATCAAGTAACAGTTTAATACATAGTTATATCCAGAGTTATCATGTGTTTGGTTAAGTTACCAGATGAGTTGAATATCTTCTCACATTATTTGCACTTGAAAGGGTTTCTCTCCAGCGTGCGTTCTTTTTTCTTTCTTTTTTTCTTTTTTTTTCCTTTTTTTTTTGGGGGGGGGGCGCCCAAGGGGGGGGGGGGTTGCAACCCCCCCCCCCCCAACCCCCCCTCTAGATCCGCTTCTGGATGTCCAGGGGGTAGGTGTCCAGATATGACTGGCATATCTATGCTGTGAACGGATTGTTTTTGAGCTTCAGGACCGCGTCGTCTTAAGCAGCCAAAAACCTTCTTAAGTCCGTTTTGGAATTTATGATATTGAAAGGTATAAACGCACGGATTGATCCACATGTTAACGAAAGCGATACAGACTGTTACGTAATACAATGTCTCCTCGAGGTTGATATCTACTCCAAGACAGTAGAGAAGGTAAGAGAATTGATTAGGTGCCCAGCAAATAGCGTAACACAGGCTCAGTGAGAGCATGGTCTTCACGGCATTCCTCCTCGCAAGTTCTCTGTAGTCTTTGGCCTGGTGAACCGCCCCTACGGCCAAGTTTGGTCCCCGACGCAGCGTCTTTAAGATGCGATAGTACATGTAGAACATGACGGAGAAGGTGACGACGAAATACATAACGAATGTGTAGATGCCAATTGCCGGTTGCATAATTTGATTGGGCCAGATAAACTGTAGGCATGACTGATCTTCAACCTTGGCTAAAGTGATTAGGTAGCTCGTATGCAGAAGACCAATCATCCAAGGTATTAGGGAACAAACGATCACTAGTCTATACTTAACATGCATTCTGTATCGTATAGGATAAATAACCGCGCAATATCTTTCAAAAGTCAACAGAAGCAAATTGACCAATGTAGCTATAAACGTTGACCAGTAAAAATAATTGGAGTACCATACACCGCAAAGGAACCTGGCCAATACTGGGTTTTCGCTGGGAAGAGGTGGTTTGGGCAAAACAAAATTAGCGAGGAGAAGTATCGAGGAGATACCATCTATAAGCGATTGGTTCACAATAAGAAGATTTGTAGTATCTTGGAGCTCCTTAATTCTTGCAATGACGTAGAGAACAAGTCCGTTGCCAATAATCCCGATTGTGCTAAATGAGATGTATATGATCAAAGTTGGTAGCGGCAAAGCGTTGGATACTTCGCTCACGTTGCTAATCGTTGTGGTATTCTGTTCAATCTCCATAACTTATGGACTAACATTCGAAACAATTGTCAACGTCAGCTCAACTGCTATCAAAAACCATTTTTGGCGCTAGTGTAGTTCCGTATCCATTTTTTTAGCAGTTTAATATTCATTCTCAGGAAATGAATTTTAGCCCATTTTTTTTACTAATTTTAATATTAATCATATATTGCATTTTCCACCTGAATTTGGATCACATCCAACATCGGGAAACCTTCGTTTAGCTGTAGTCCTGCACCTCAAACTGAAGCTATCAGTCCAAAATTATGCAGACTTCTCGTATGCGCGATACCATAATGTCTATTGAAAGTGAAGTTGGCGACGACGCCGAGTCTTTGACATCCTTTTATGAAGGTGTACTGCGAAAGGTCCTCGACTCCCATGCACCTATCACTGATAGAGACATTGTTATCCGTCCCAACGCACCGTGGTATACTCCACTTTTACGTCGTGAAAAGCAACTCCGGCGCCGCTGTGAAAGACGCATGTTGAAGTCTGGACTACAAGTAGACAAGGACATTTACAAAATGCAATGCAGATCATACTATCATCACCTATCTCATGCTCAGACTCAGTACTACAGGAGTAAAGTTTCATCATGTAATCAACGAAGGCTTTTCAAGGTTGTAAATGATCTGACATCAAAGATTACTGATCATTGTTTGCCAAACCACGAAAATGATGATACTTTGGCAAATGATTTCGCAAGCTTTTTCCACCATAAAATTGAAAAGCTGAGAGATGAACTTTGTCAACATAGCAATGAGTCACTTTCTATCAGTCTGCCTGAAACGTGCCTGTCGTCAATGATAGAGTTTGAAAGTGTGACTGAGGATGAAGTTAAGGGTATGATAAAGTCATCATCATCTTCCACATCACCACTGGACCCTTTGCCAACATCACTCACTAAAAGATGTGCTTCGATATTACTTCCTCTTATCACAGCGTCTATTAATGCAAGTCTTCGTTCTGGAGTCATGCCTGTCAGCTTGAAGAGAGCTGTTGTTACGCCATTGATAAAAAAGAGCGATGCCTCTCCTCAAGATCTGTCAAACTACCGTCCTATTTCGAACCTCAGTTTTCTTGGAAAACTGATCGAAAAATCGGCAGTGAGTCAAATCCAGGGATATCTCAATGACAACAACCTTCATAGCCCTCTACAATCAGCATATAGACAGTATCACAGTGTTGAAACTGCACTTGTCCGTGTCCAGAACGACATTCTATTGGCGTTGGATCAGAAGAGAGAAGTCCTTCTCGTCTTGCTCGACTTTAGTTCGGCATTTGACACCATCGACCACAACATTCTGCTTGATCGTTTGCAACATCATTTTGGTCTAGATGGTGTGGTTCTAAAATGGCTGACTTCTTATCTGTCCGAAAGATCTCATGTGGTGAAGGTAAAGGACGCACTATCCAGTCCTGTCAGCAATCTGTGCGGAGTACCTCAAGGTTCGGTCGTCGGGCCACTACTCTACACACTTTATAGTGCTCCTATCGCTGACATCGTTTCTTGTCATGGACTTAGTTCGATGTTATACGCAGATGATACCCAAATTTATGTGACTTACTCCGGAAGCAGTCAGCAAGCAGCCATTTTGAAAGTTAATAACTGTCTTAGGGACATAGTTTCATGGGCTCATACTAACATGTTAAAGATCAATGCTGGCAAGACTGAGCTTATTCATTTCTCATCAAAGTTTAGCCCATCGTTGGACCCTGCTTCTGTAGTAGTTAATGGTCTAAATGTCGTTGAAAAGGCAGGAGCGAGGAACCAGGGGGGTGTTTCATAAAGCTTTTGACTTACGACTATAACAAATCTGGTATCTATGACAAATCTGATTACGACTATCGTATCTTGTTATTGAAGTGAAAATACGTTTCATAAAACTAATAACAAAGTGATCGTTTAAAAAACGATCATTACGATTATGCGCGTGCGCAATAGCTCCATTGTGCTTTGCCGTCGTCTGCAATCACCGTGACAATGAACCCAACTTCGGTGCTTGAAATGTTTTTTTCATAGAAATCCCGTAAGTACATGTCATATTTATTCCATAATACGAAGAATTATATTCATAACTCGACATCTGTGTGCTTATTTATATTTAAATACTTTTCCAGCGGTTAAACAAAGATTGATTATGAGAGCTCGCATATGCGAGTGTTTGTCAAATTTCATGCGCCCAAACCGAGAGCGGGAGCTGCGTGTAACGCCCGGGCTGGTGGCGGGCTCTTTTGCATCAGTCCTACCGTCATCCGATGCTGTTGTCTGGAGTGACTGAGCTGTCAGCTGTCGGAGTTGACTGAGCTGGCTGAGCTTAGTGTCGGATTTAATAAATTTAGAACCGAAAATTACAGTTCTATTTTATCCTAATTATTGAAACTGCAACAACCCAAACAGTGTCTAGATCTAGATCTAGATCTAGATTTCAATATACTCTTGTCTAGATCTAACTTAGTTAGACTAGAGTATTTCTAGGTCTAGATCTAGACTTCAGTTTAAGAGACAAGTCTAGTCTACTGTCTAGACTAGTCTAAAATCTAGATCTTTAATTTTTGCGTAGGGTCTAGTCTTAAGACTAAAGAGACTAAAGCTACTGTAGATCTATATAGCAGGGAAAAAATATTAAAACACTTTCGGGGGCTACTTTTCAAGATTGGTTACATGAAAGGGGGCGGGGGGAAAGAGCAAATTTGTTTTGGTCCAGGATTTGATAAAAAAAATTGCAACGACTCAGAGAGTCGCTGAATAAGCGAGGGGGGGGGGGGGGTTTGAAGGGGTTGAAGGGGGGTAAGAGCACCATTTTTTTTTTTTTTTTTTGTCCCAAATATTTGGTCGATTGCTATTTTGATCTGTTGGGGGGGGGGGGGGGGGGGGGGGGGATAGGCTTAAATTAATCCACGGCCATGGCCGTGGATGCCTTTTTGATTGGTCTCAATGCCCCTCTCATTGGCCTTGGAGATTTTTTGTGCCCTTTCCAATTCTTTCTATTTGTGCTGTAATATAGGAATGTGCCCCACAGAAAAGTGGCCTTGCCCTGAAAATATTGAAATTTAAAGCCTGGCCGGGTAAGTCAGGTTTTTGGGGTCACCCATTAGCACAATTTATTTATTTTTTTTTATTTTTTTTTTGTTGTTGGGGGGGGGGGGGTTTCCTCCAAAACACACACACAACAAAAATTGAGGGGGGGGGGGGTTCAACCCCCCCAACCCCTGCGTACGCGCCTGAGCACAATATCTGTTAATAAATATACGTTTGCCAGCTATATTTAGAATGACGTCATCTTGGACAAAAAATATCAAAAAATTTAAATTAGTAAATAGTAATGCCCTGCCTCCTCCTGTAATAGAAAATAAAGGACAAGAAACTCCCCATTTTTGTTAGTTGGCCTAATAATGAAGGAGGTTTTTTGTGTGAAATCCAAATTAAAACACGTTAATTCTGCAAATGCTCATCAAACTTAAATGGTCATACTCAGTTTTCATTCTAAATATTAAATTCCCCCTCTCTTTTACAGGAAAATGTACATTGAGACTTGTCGCAGTACCAAGTGCTTGCCTCCTCTGAGAATGTGCTTGAAACAAGAATGTCCTGGAGAAAACAGACCCGTCACAAGAGAAGGTAAGCCATACAGTCAAACCTGCTTTAGTGACCACCTGTCTTATAAAGACCACATTTTTTGTCTCCCTTTAAAATGGTTTCTCATTGACTAAAGGAACCTGTGGGGATGCAAAGGGGTGGCTATGCATCAACATGTCTAGTAACAAGTTGCTGTAGTGTTCATTATATTAAGTGTATTTTAACTTCCAATGTATCTCTTTTTAGAATTAACATTTGAAGTTAATGTAGAAAGGGGGGGGGGGGTCAATAATATGAAAAGGAATGGCAAGCAATATTTAATAATGCTATTATATTTGTATTTTCTTTCATATTTTGTCAATATTTATTGAAGTGTTTATAATTCTGTTCCAGAAGGAGGGCTTCCTGTAGAAAGATCATGGGGTGCCTTGAGGTTCCGGCCTTGAATTTCTGCCCTTTACCTCAAAGCGATGGCCTCATGGAGGAGCAAAGCACAATGGACTGGTAATTCATAATAAATATAACATGTTTTTTTAACCAATCTGGGAAATAATTAGAGATAAATTCATAGGATTTGAGTCTGTCATGGCATTTTTAGTGAACCGACATTTGCCCCTGCAACGACTGCTCCAGGCTTTATTTCGTCAAAGGTATAGGGTTCGGTCGAGGGCTGCAATTGGGATTGAGGTGGTTTAGGGTTAGGTTTTGGTCGAGTGTTAGGTCCAGGGATAATGTTAATTATTTCGTTTAATAGTGTAGGAAATTGACGTGGTCGAGCTGTGGTCACTGGATGAAGTGTCATCCAACACAATTTTGCAGGTGCTGGTGAAGCTGCATGTATGTTGCTCATCATCTGTATTGTGATAGCAGCTTAAACATGATGAAGAGTGGAAGGGGAAATAGTATACAAGACTTCTTTCCATCATTTACAATAGCTTTAGTAAAGTAATAATACACTGACCTGCAGTTTGTGAAACATGTATTGTACATGTAGCACTGTATTACCAATTAAAAGAAGTAAGCGATTTTTACGACATTGGCAATTGTTTACTGGTTATGCTGTAACACAAAATTAATTCTTAACCTTAATCCTGGATCTATTGCAAAACATAAATGTATTTAAAAATTCCGGACCCAAAGTTAGGTAACCCTAAATCCCTTTCTACATACCGGTAGTCTGGTACTGGTATTGTTGAAAGTTGATATTTTATTACACCTTTACTTCAAGTTCTAAAATTTCTGCAAAAACATACCCTGCTGTTCACTTAAATAATTATTATTTTACACTGCTTTCATGAACATGCCATAAAAGTGAACTCATTGTATGTCTCTGTACAAACAGGTGCCTGTACATGTAATGCAGAAGCTCATGATGATATGGTAGACAAGACAAGGACCTTGCTGTCTAAAGCTCAGAGACCAGATGACAGTGTCTGAAGTAAGTTGCCCAATAGAAGAGCATGAACTTTCAGTTGCAATTGTCAACCAACCCATCCATGCTTCCTGCAACCCATCCCACTTTCACAATATATTCTCTAGACAACAGTAACCTACAATCAACATTTGGTTTAGTGATTAAGAAAGGCGACAGAAAACAATTTAATCTCCTTTTTCATACTCCTATATAAGAATTTGTTGTTATTGATTTTTTTGAACTAAAATTGTTATTAATTAAATTATTTATTTTTTAATTATTTATTTATTTTATTATTATCATTATTTTTTTTTCTCTCTTTTTTTTTTTTGGGGGGGGGGGGGGCAGTCATCCCATCAATACAAGGCCTTATTATCGCATATGGCTATATCCTGGAGGTAGTCGCCCCAGAAGTGTGATAAATAACAAATATTTTTGTTTACCAAAAAATCATGACAAAAAAGCACGAAATATAGGAATGTACTCCTGTCGAGCAAACAGTATGTTAATGATAATAATAATAATAGTGTAAACTTATAGAGCGCACACACCGTCCAGGGACACTCATGGCGCTAGCTCAGCAACAGTTCTCTTTAATACAAGTAAAGTAAATGTTTATTTGATAATAGAGTTATACCATCAGAAAATCGAAAACAATTTTGCAACATTATATAAAACTAATAGCCTTTTGAAGATTACTAGAAGAAGCAGAAAAACAAAAAGGAGAAGAAATACACTGATGATGTTAGCTTTACATCTTAAAGTGCTTGTACAATATTTGATTCTTTTTCTTTTTCTTCAACTAATATTTTGTTCATGAACAGCCAGCTTGTCAGAATTGGTTACAAAGATGCAAGTGGACTTGTCTTCAGTAGTTAAAGAGGAGCAGTCAGCCGAAGGAGCACGCAACTCCAAAACAATGTGGATACTGGATACTTCTCTCAAGTTCATCTCTAATCAGACATGGCTCTTCAGGAATCAAGATGAGACAGTGGCGGTAGAGGAGTTTGTGACCCTCCTGACTGTGGACTACTTGCAATATACATGTACTAAATTAATGGATTGTAGAAATACCGCACAAAACTCGACCAGTCATGCTTGAACAAATCGTAACAAACACTTGTTGAAGCATTGATTTATGTAACTGGTATTAGCCTTAAGGTAGGGTTAAGCTTCTAAATTTGATAAGAAACTTTGTCACAAATGAACCTCAAGCTGCGATCCCCCCCCCCCCCCCCCTCTGCTATTCCGTTAACCCTTCGAGGAAGGGATCAAATGAATTAAAATCCAAACTTGATTAATAACGAATTGATCTGTTAAATATTGTCATCATTTCAGTATAGTTCTTTGTGTGGAGATCAGTGAATGGATATTTTCATGTACAATGCAGGTGAGGTGTCTATCTTCATTGGAATTCAGGATGAGAATTCCAATGAAGATGGCTTGTTTTCAAGGAGCGAAGCAAGATGGATTGCTGTGAACTTAATGACATAGGGAATGTTTCCCTGTATTGTCGGATTGAGGTTTGGATGGCATGGATGTTGAATAATGTGAAATTAGTGAAAAGAATGGCAGAATATACTAAATTTGTACACCAGCCTATGGGAAATTAAAAAAATTGCTTTATTTGAACACTTTTGTACACAGGTCTATGGAAAAACATAGCAATAACAACACTTACCGCACCTCATGGAGCTGCGGTAACTGTTACCGTTGGTATGACCACTTACCGCTGCTTTTTTCAGCGGTAAAGTTTTATGAAACGGAAAATTACCGCTGCTTTCAAATTTACCGCTGAAACTGGAATTTACCGCTGAAAATGGGACTTACCGCTGCGGTAAATGCTTTATGAAACACCCCCCTGGGTGTATATATGGATTATCAACTGCAACTCAAAGATCATCTTAAGATGACATGCCGTTCAGCAATGTGTGCAATCAGAAAAATTGGACAAATACGAAATTTCCTAGATAAGAAAACCACTGAGATATTAATTCATGCATTTGTTTCCTCTAGGATTGATTGCTGTAATGCTCTATTGTTTGGTTTAGCTGAGAAAGATATAAGAAAATTGCAAATTGTCCAAAATAGTGCTGCAAGACTTGTTGAACGAGCAAGGGGGAGAGATCCAGTAACACCCATGTTGACTCGCCTTCATTGGTTACCAGTAAAAGAAAGAATCGTATATAAAGTTCTTATGTTGTGTTACAAGGTAATGATTCTTAAATCCCCGACTTTTCTTCTTGATATTATTTGCTCTTACATACCCCGTAGAAATCTCCGCTCCTCAACAAAGAATCTCCTGACTGTCCCTACCACATCAACCCAAACATATGGTTCTCGTGCCTTTTCAACGGCAGCGCCTGTCTTGTGGAATCGGCTTCCTGGCCAGCTTCGAGTCATTGGGAGCATTGACGGCTTTGGAAGAGCCCTGAAAACCTATTTGTTTTCAAGGGTCTCGTCCTAGAGTTGCTTTGTCCGTTGCTGGTTGGGAGGCTGATTCGGCATGATGAGTGTTTGTCCGTTTGTTGAATTTGTTATATGTAATGTCAATTAATTAATTAATTTTGTAGGTGTAATTATAGGTGCATTAATTGGTTTACTTTTTCATCAATATGTTTTGTCATTTGCTTATCTATTTTGTTATTTATTGTTGTATTAGTGTTGTTTATATATTCAAATTGTTATGATTGTACAAAACTGTAAAGCGCATAGAGAAATTTACAATTTATAATGCGCTACATAAATATACTCTATTATTATTATTATTATAAACCATACGAGAAGTCTGCATAATTTTGTACTGATAGCTTCAGTTTGAGGTGCACGACTACAGCGTAGAGACGGTACTGAGCGACGACGTCGACATCGAAGCCCTAAACAAAGGTTTTCCGATGCCGAATGTGATCCAAATTCAGGTGAAAAATGCAATATATGATTATGATTAAAATTAGTTAAAAATTGGGCTAAAATTCCTTTACTAAGAATGGATTTTTAAACTGCTAAAAAAAAATGGATACGGAACTTTTACCTGAAGCGATTATAAGAAACTTGAATCATGGACGTACAGTCGATGCTGGAGCCAAAATAATCTCAACTGGCTCAACCCAATTTGTTTCTTCATGTCTTGATGGGTGCAAACAACCAAGAATGACAATATCATAGGTAACAATTGTATATATGTCACGTTTTAAAGATGGACTTGTTTTATTTGTTGTAAGGTTCTACTCTGCATGCACATCCACGCTATTCAAACACATACGTCGCGATCCACAAATGGGCAATAGATAACATTTATTTTGTTTTCACTTCAATTTTGGAAAACGAGTAAGATAATATTTACTGCAGACTGATATCAACGTAAGGAAAGGGGAGCCAAACGAAAAGAATCACTACTGACTTTTCTTATGTTTGTCTTAGTGAAATAATGTGGAAGCCATCAACAGATCACCTGATGAAGAAATCTAAAATGCATTTGATCTTACTTTGATTTATAAGACATATTTATGTAGGCCTCATGCCAATATAATTACTCGTAATATTTGCTATTGTACATTGACCAATGGGGAGTTGGCAAGAGAAATTACGGGTTTTATCATTATTACATTATACCACTTTGACCTCGATCAAAAAGAAATGCAATTCTCTCGTAGCCTAAATGCCCAAAGACTTATTATACAGACTTTTGAAAGCCTCACCCCATTCCATCGATATATTTATTTGCTATTGTACATTGACAATTGATGAGTTGGAAGAGAAAAAACGGGTTCTATCATTATTGCATTATCCCCCTTTGACCTTGGTAAAAAAGCAGCGCAACGCTCTGGTGGTCTAAAAGCACATAGAATTATTCTAAAGACCTTTGAAAACCTCGCCCCATTCCATCGATATATTTCTTTATGTTTTTTCCTTTATACTAAATGATTACAGAACTCTGATTTCAATTGGTTTCATTTTTCTTTGTATAGTAAGGGGCGCTAATATACGTTCTAACATAAATAATAATATACGAAAAAACTGAACTCTTAAAGGCATTTTGTATATCTTTTTATCAAACATCTATTTTTTCTGTTAAAAGTATCAACCTTTTATCAAATTATCTCAGAAAAGAAGTAGGGCTGCACCCGCGCTCAAAATTCAGTAGATTGATTCAGTTTAATAAATAGAGTTAGTTGAAGGACGTTTGAAGTAAGCGAGCTGTATTTTCTTTCTTCTTCTTCATTCTTTCTCATGTCTGGTAATTTGAAGTGACAGTCGTAATAAATTTGATAGACTGAATTGTCGTTTTTAACTTTTATTCAATATCATACAAAACAAGTTATAAACATTAACAACCTATAAGTCTGATGTTTTTATTTTTTCTGTTAAAAGTACCATTTTATTAAAAGTATATCATATATCTTAGGGCTGCGCCCGCGCTCAAAATACAGTGGATTGATTCAGTTGAATGAAATAAGTTTATTGAAGGAAAATCAGAATAAGTCGATAAAAGACTCTCATTTTTAATCGCTATTAGAAGTATAAACATTTAAATTTGCTGCAACATTGACCGCTACTACAAATGTTTTCACCGAAAACCTATTTTTGTTTTTATATTCAGGTTTTTCAATCGTCATCCTATCTATACCTTATGAATAATTAGTGTTACTATATAGAAACTGAAGCACGGATATATAAACAAATTACTTCAAAGTAGCAATACCGAAAATAACTGAGACAAAAGTATATTCATAAAATTTACATATATTTGTATGTTAATAATACTAAAAACAATCAATTTGAATTTTTGGAAGTTAAAATGAATAATCAAGTTATGAAACGTGTAAGTCACACAAATATTCTAGGTGTCTTGATTGATGAAAAACTTACATGGAATGACTATATTACAGATGTAACTAACAAAATA
The DNA here is from genome assembly GCA_035222895.1 of Strongylocentrotus droebachiensis. NCBI lineage: Eukaryota > Metazoa > Echinodermata > Echinoidea > Camarodonta > Strongylocentrotidae > Strongylocentrotus > Strongylocentrotus droebachiensis. The sequence continues at coordinate 149,897 of JAVYIG010002329.1, forward strand.
TCCAACAAATGTTGGTGTAATCTGCCAATTTAGCAATTTCTTGTCCTAACGTATTCTTATTACTAAATATTACTTTGTATAATACTTTATTCTTGCCTTATTTATCACATTGTAATGTAGTTTGGGTAAACACATATCCAACGAAATCGCAACTATTGTATATATTACAGAAACGAGATATTTGTATCTGTTCATTTTTTTTTGGAGACAAGCCTTACTGTCTTTCAACTCAACTCTGACTACTGTGCAATATTATTTTTTAAACATAAGCAGAATATGCTCCATAACTCAGTACCATCAATGCTCACTTGAAATGCAGCTGTGTATGACCATAATACAAGAAGCAGAACTAAATATCATGTATGGTCTGTTAATTAAAAAAAGAATACGCACTATTCTCTTTTAGACATCATGCTCCTGTTATCTGGAATAATCTTCCACTAGAAATGAAGTCACTTAACACAATGAATACTTTTAAAAGAATACTCGAATCTTACTTAATCACAAGTGTTTGAAATTTTAAATTGTTGATTTTACTGCCTTGTATTGTCCTGTGGTGAGTTTGTGCGGTAATACGAATTCTTAAAAATGAAAGATGTCATATACTGTATTCGTAATTATTTATTCCTTTATAGTACTCTATTTTACAAAATCAAACTTCTTATTCTAATTTAAGTGAATCATAGATCAATTGGCTAGAATATATGTAAGTAACACGGAGTGACCTATTTTGTAATAAATGTAATGTCTGCATGTTAGTCTTGCCAGTGCTACATCAAACAAGAAAACAATAATCAAAATAGCTTTGTATATTATATCTATAAAATAATAAAACAAAGTCCTTTGAAATGAATGGCCTTATCCGTTTCAACAAATAAAGGTTATTCAATGTCTTCTTTTAACATATTCAATGTTTGCATTCCAGTTAAGTTGTTCATTAAGTGTAGTATTTACAAGTTTGACCCCTTTTTTGGATTCCACGAATCATAGCTCTGAAAGGATTATTATCATTCCATACCTTCAGTTTTCTACCATAGTGCCTATTAATACAAGTTCATATTTGTTAAAATTCAGTTCATTGGATTGTAACCATTTAAATAATTGCCCTAATTCTTCATGAAGACTTTGTTGAATTTCACCAGGTTTTTTTTAAGAATAAAAGATTCATGTATCATCCGCTTATAATGAAATGTTACATTTGTGTATAACAAGTAAAAGGTCATTGATGTATAAGAAGTAAATTACCGGCCCCATAAACGAGCCTTGCGGAACTCCGGTAATAATATATTTGTAATTTGACAGATCACCATTTATTTTTTGGTAGATTGTTTCCTTTCACTCAAATAACTTTCAAACCAACAGACTGTCTGTTCATCAAAACCATGGACACTCAGCTTATCAATAAGTGTTTTATGGTGGACGGTATCAAATGCTTTTCGTAAATCTATCATTACGACACCTTATTGCATCGTTTTTAATGGCATCCATCCATTCTTCAGATACGTTCAACAATGCCGTCTGAGTAGAGTGTTTAGCAAGATTAATAGTATAACTGATCATAAATAATCTTTTCCATGACCTTAATTATAACATCAATTAATTTAGTTATTAACTCTTATCCTGCCATGAGACTGCTAGCGCGCTATTGTTATAGTGCCATGTGCACGCGAGCGTGCTATCGATTGAAAGCCACGTTCATGCTAGCGAGCCACCGCTACGGTGCTTCGTGCGCGCTAGCACGCAGATGTAATAACAGTTATTGTTCATGCCCATTGCACCGTGCTGAGTGCTTTTGCAGCGCTATTGAAAGTACCATCGCGTGCATCAGATTATCGGCTTTGGATTACGCGTCTTTGTATACAACAGTCAGATTGGATTTTCTCGAGTAATTCAGCGATTTGTTTTTTGTAAAGATTTAAATAACATGCACTTGAACCAACCTTAAAATTAACTTGGCACGCAGGAGATTAGCACTCTGGCACAATAGGAATTAGCACTGTGGCACTGGTTGCATTGTATGGGTGGCAGCTTAAGAGTTAAGATGTCACAAGCTTGGTCGGGATTTTAGTTCGCTGTAAACTGCACCTTAGTTGATATCCTGAAAATCTTCCTTGAAATGTGTTTCGTCAAACCTCTTGAAACTTCTACCAACATGTTTGTTTAAATACGCATTATGTGGTTGATCATTACCAAATTCACAGAAAATTATTTAACGGTCACTAATGGTTTACACCCGAATGCCTTATTTTTTATGGAGTATCAGTAATTTTTCATTTACAGCAGTGGAAGTATTTTTTATCAACTCGAGTTGGTGCAGTATTGAATTGACTATAATTATACAATTCACAGATGTCTGTACTGTCAGCCTATTAGTTTGCCAAGACTTGAGTACGGATAACACATCACAATTTAAGTCTCCTGTAATAATGTATTCTTTATTTAAGTCATGTATATAACTTGCAAAACATTTGCAAATATATCAAAACATTCAGTCTTTGTGTTTGGCGGTCTGTACCAATTATCAATCACATAGAATGATATGTGCCTTCCAAATTTAACTTCAAAGTTATCATTATAGATAATTGTTAGGCACAATATCCTCTATCTGTGTATATGTGATACCATGCGTTATGTGAGCTGCCACCCCATCTCATGATCTATTGCTATCCCTTCTTATGATGTCATATCCAGTAATTTGAATCTCATCGTTACTAATGTATTCACTCAAATGAGTTTCGCTCAAGGTAACTATAGCAAAGTTACATTCTTTTAATGATACGGTCACAAAGGTCGTACGAACGATAATTTCGTACGAATCTCCCTTTTTTTCATCGTCTGAAAATCGTTCGTACGGCGTTCGTAGCAGTTCGTAATGGCATTTGTGACCGAAGCTTAACATTATTTGTTTTCGTCTAGATGCTTGGTTAAAGATGTGCAATTAAGGTGTGGAATTTTGAGTGCCTTTAGTAATTGAATACCTTTCATGTAATCCTGTAAGTTTACACTGTTCAGGGAATATACATTAAAAAGCTAAGATTACAAACTTTATTCGTTCTGAGTTCTTAGAGATACTTAAGATCATCCAGACTCTTGATCGATTTCTTGATAGTCTTGCCACCAGTAGCCTTTATGAGAGCTATTATTCGACCGTCGGAGCTCCATGCGGCCTCAACTTTTTAGTGATCCCTAGTTTTGAAAAGAATCTCTGGTTAGTGCTAGTGAGATCCTCTTCGATTCCCATTTTTGATTTCTTGAGGTTGCGACGTTGTGACAAGACGGCTCGTCTGGCGCGTAAAGAGGCAAACTTCACAATCATTGGACGATGGCGTGTTTTTGTTTCCTAACCAGATAGTCTGGTTACTTCCCGTTATGTTCACACCGATCCAATGAGCTTCTCTGGTTTGTTAGGCTGCTCCGCTTTCCGTTGTCCGACTCTGTGTGAGCGGTCAATATCTCCGATCGTCAGTGACACACCTAGCTTTTTTGTTGCTAGCTCACGGACAATCTCGTGCGTCTATTCTCCTTTTGTCTCGGACACAAAAAAGATTATCATACAATTTCGTCTGGAGTACTGCTCCTGATCATTTGCAACATTCTTAAGTGCCTTGATTGTGTTGGCTTGCTCTTCAACGATTCGGGAGAGCTGGACAACCTCAGCTATTTAATCTCCAAAGACACTTCCCATTTATAAATTGATTTCTATATCATCTTTCCAATTTACATATTCATGTGCATTTATGTGACAAATGTGACATTTATATTTGATAGATTTCATGCGATGCAATACATGACATTCTATAGATAAAGTAAGGAATTAAGTTACACGCTTAATTTATATGTGAATAAGATAAACATGATATTAGGAGGGCTACGGTGTTAGCTTAAACCTTGTTGTGCTTGCGGTCCTCATTTAAAATTTAAACGGAGGCAGTGATTTGATGATTATAAAGAAAGAGAGGAAAAGAAGGGGGTTTTCATGCAGCCGCAATGACAAAAACAAGAACAATAAAACTGTTACCTTGTATTTGGGCCTCAATACCCCCTCTCTTCTCGGAATTAGATATTGAATAACACGTTCCTTCCGCAATAATCCAGATTACTTTTCTGCTATGGTTCTTTTACTTAAAGATTAGTATCGGAAATGTATTCCTCTATCATTTTGTGTTAATTCAAACCAACTTTTGAGCTTTAATCCCCCTACCCATCCCCTCTGTCTTATGCTTTGTTAAAAAGATATAAAGTCCACATGAATACGACAAATAAGATCATAACTAACCCCATCCTTTTTGCTTATAACTGCATTCTATCTATCTATCTATCTATCAGGCTATAGTTCATCCAGACGTTGGACAAAGCCCTCATAACATTTCCATTCTTTTCTGTCTCTAGCTATCCTAGTCCAAGCGCTATTGCATTGCAAGCTAATAATCTATTAATTAACAAACTTAGACCCGAGATGATGGAATATCTATGCTGTGTACGGATTGTACTCGAGTTTCAGGGCCACGTCGTATTAAGCAACCAAAAACGGTCTTAAGTCCGTTTTGGAATTTATGATATTGAAAGGTATAAATGAATGGATTGATCCACATGTTAGCAAAAGCGATACAGATTGTTGCGTTATAAAACGTTCCCATCAGGTTGATATCTACTCCAATACAGTACAGAAGGTAGTAGAATTGAATAGGCGCCCAGCACGAAGCGTAACACAGGCTCAATGAGAGCATAGTCTTCACGGCATTCCTCCTTGCAAGTGTCCTGTAGTTTTTGGCCTGATGGACCGACCCTGCGGCTGCTATTGGTCCCCGGCCCAACGTCTTCAAGATGCGAACGTACATGCAGAACATGACGGAGAAGGTGACCATGAAATACATAACGAATGTGTAGATGCCCATTGCTGATTGCATAATTGTGTTTGGCCAGATTAAGATTAAGCATGACTGATCATCCACCTTGGTTAAAGCGATCTGGTAACTCTCATTCAGAAGACCAATCATCCAAGGAATAAGGGAACAACCGATCACCAGTTTGTTATTTACATGCCTTCTGTATCGTATGGGATAAATAACCGCGCAATATCTCTCCAAAGTCAACAGAAGCAAATTGACTGATGAAGCTATATACGTTGACCAGAATAGATAGTGGGAGTACCATACACTACACAGGAACCTGGCCAATAATGGGCTCTCGCTGGAAAGAGGTGGTTTGGGCAAAACAAAATTGGCAAGTAGAAGTATTGAGGAGATAAAGTCTATTAGCGATTGGTTCACAATAAGTAGATTGGTTGTATCTTGAAGCACCTTAACTCTTGCAATTACGTACAGAACAAGTCCGTTGCCAATTATCCCGAGTGTGCTAAATAAGATGTATATAATCAAAGTTGGTAGCAGCAACTCGTTGGATATTTCGCCTATGTTGGTAATGCTATTCGATGTGGTATTAAGTTCAATTTCCATATTTAATGGACAAATTTTGTTAATAAATGTCAACGTCAGCTCAACTGTTAGCAAAAAAAATTGTTACCTTCAGCGACTATAAGAAAATTGAATTATGGACTTACAGTAGATTGGTTGTATCTTGAAGCACCTTAACTCTTGCAATTATGTAGAGAACATGTCCGTTACCAGTTATCCCGAGTGTGCTAAATGAGATGTATATAATAACAGTTGGTAGAGGCTAATCTACAGTTCAATCTCCATAAATTATAAATGTCAGCATCAGGTCAACTGCTTACAAAAACGAATTTTACCTGAAGCGATTATAAGAAAATTGAATCATGAACTGACAGTAAACGCAGAGCCAAACAAATCGTAACCCACTTTTTTTTCTTCGAGACAGAGTTGTGCAAACAAACGAGAATGACAATCTCATAGGGTGACTATTGTGCCTGCACACCCACGCTATTAAAATACAAACGTCGCCGATTCACGAATGAGCGACATAAAAGATTTTAATTAACAATTTTCATCACCTGAGTCAATCTTGAAACACGAGTAAGATACAATTTACTGCAGAGATCAGCCTAGGGAAAGGTTAGTCAAACGAGAAGTATCACTGTTGACTTGTCGAATTGCCCCGTTATATATCAGTGAAATATTACCGAAGCACTGCCCCTCATTACCAAATAAAGAATAACAGATTGACATATCGTGCAGTGATTTATATGGCATAAACCTACAGAAATACTTTTTGCAGATCTTTTCATTCGAATTTTCATCAAAAATCTATTTTCAGTGAACCATGTTCAAAAAGATATTAAAAAAGTAACCTTTTATTAGAAGTATTTTATCAATAACTAAGGCTGCATGATCCGCGCTCAAAATGAAATGGATTGATTCAATTTAATGAACAGATTTAAAAGGAAGAACTTTTTCATCTTCTCCTTGATTCCTTCTTTTGTCTGCTTTTTTGAAGTGACAGTCGTAATAATTGTGACATTAGAAAGATTTTTCGTTTTTAACTTTCATTCAGTATCATACATAACAAATAATTAGCATTCAAAAACCTATCGATTTCACGTTTTGAATGTTCTTACTTTCATTCCTTCTCGACAAAATGGCTCAGTAAGTATTAAACAGATTTGCGAAAGGGGTTACGTTAATAGTCGATCTTCTTTTCATGAACTGGCGCTTTTTAAATTCAATATATTATTATTATTATTGCGTGGATTCTCATTCTCATTTTCACATGCCATCAGAAGTATGGACATTTCGAAATAAAACTTGGTTTGTTGCAACATTAGCTACTACTACAAATGTTTTGACCGAAAACCTATTTGTGTTTTTATAATCAGATCTTCTCCGTCATTCTTTGATCGTTACCCTTTGTATACCTAATATGGAGTTGGTGCTGCCATTAAGCAACTGACAAAAGCATATAGAATAGAAATGCTTCAAAGTAACAACACAGAATTTAACTGAGGCAAAAAAACTTCTTGGGCTGAAAAAGATATTAACATAGTTACTCAGATGTAACAAGAAGCCAATTTTAGATTTTAATAGTGATAGCAAGAGAAACATTTTGCCATGCATCTAAGGTTACATATGGAAACGTTTGCTTGTATTTGTCTCATAAAAGAAGTTGACCACAAACTGACTCCCACACGGTGTTGAGTGCTCAGGTGTCACAGGCCACCGGCTTCATCGGGCAGGTAGTTCCATTATGTGAATGGGTAAATTAACTATTACAAAATGAGGGGACACATTACATTGTCCAATAGGGACACACATTGTTTTTATTGTGCAGAACATACTCTTTTATTGACTTGCTTATTGCATGAAACTATAAAACCAAAATGCATTTTGTATTCTAACAATTGGAGTACAAAGAATAATAACAGGTGAATGAAATGCATAAACACCACAAACACCTGGGGAGAAAGCATTCATACATTTGAATACATATAGTTGATAAACGACTCCGATGAAACTATAAAACCAAAATGAAATTTGCGTTCTGGCAATTGGAGTACAAAGAATGATAGCAGGTGAATGAAATGCTTCAACAGCAACACAAACACCTTGGAAGCTAGGAAGCATCCATAAATTTGAATAATTTAGTTGATAAACGACTCCGCATGTGGACGTTTGTTGGAGCAGAAAGCAGTGGATTCTTACAACATGAACCCATTTGACAGAATGTCGGAACGTAAATTAAATTTGGCGCGGTTGGAAAATGCATCTTTCTACCCTGCGACTTTAATGGTACGATCCAGTAAATTAAAACAGTAAAATGGCTCTTATTTTAAAATTACTCATTAAATAAAACTCAAAACCTTAGTGATATCAGAAAAATATGTTATATTTTACTAATAATTAAAAAAGATGTATAAACATTGTGAAAGTGTCGCATTTTACCAAGAAAGGCACCGATTTAGCGAAGATGACGTCATTAGTGCGCTTGCATCAGGGAATTCAAGGTCAAAAGGTCAATTCAGACGCTGATAAGTTATCGGTCGAGCCTTTTGGTTTCCTTTATTCCGACAAAATTATACAATCAATGAAAACAAGTTTAATACCAGCAGAAAGCTAACGATTAAAACCGTTTGCCCCAAAGTCGCTTGACCACAGTGAAACGAGTGAGAGCTTGCGAGAGCGGCCAAAGTGTGATTGAAACTCCCTTTTTGCTCTTCTCCAACGCAAAAAGAGACGACATTGTGCTGGATAAATGTATTTTTTCCGACAAAAGTACAGAAAATTTGCATATCGTCGGTGGGGTGACAAAACCTCGTATCTCAATTTTTTGAGATTTTGATTTTTTTGCATAATTTTGTAGCTAATGGCCTACGACACCATCTGATAAATCCATGGAACGCCTCCTGTTCGAGATCGATTGGATATTTGAAATCAAATGAATAAAAATGTATGTCAGTTCAAATTAAATAAATAAAAATGTATGTCAGTTCAAATCAAATTAAAAAAAAGGTATATCAGTTCAAGGTATTACATATTCTTCTGAATTTTAATTATAAATTGAATAAAATGAAGGCCATTAGTTCCCCCATGTTCTTTTTGTGATTTAGAAAAAGAAACGATTGAAAAAAATTATTTGTAAATGTACAATAATACAAGATTTCTGGAATCAGCATGGAAAAGAGCAGACTATTTTGATTTCTCGATGTTAACCGGAAAAACGGAAAATATTGTCGAAGTATTATATTCTTGTTAACCATATAATAATTGCAATTTACCTAAGTGGATGCAAATTAGCTGAACCACATATTTCTGACTTTATTTCCTTATTAATCAAATCGTAAAAAATGGAAAGATACATTGGTATGCGTAATGATAAAAAAAAAGCTGCACATGATAGGAGGTGGCAGGGCATGGCCCAGTGGATATCCATTGTCAGATAAGCGAAGAAAGATATTTGATATGTTAATAAGCCGTATAATAGTAGGAGACCAGCCTGTAGGTCCCGTGACCAATCTCTGGGAACAAAGGTTTGAAAGTGTTTTTGTGTTCCCTGATGAATACCGAACAATTTTGACTTGGGCTGCCCCCTTGAAAATCCCAGGCATTTTCGTGAGGGGTCAACATAGGTCACGCAGGGATAGAAATTCAAATAGTTCCAATCGTGTTAATATGCATATCGAATTATTCGGCTGGTCATGAGAATTCGAAAAATGTAAAGTTTGCTATACCTCCGACCTTAAATGAGGGCACTATGGTAAAAAACGTTGAAAGGTCAACACACTTTTGACTGGTGGTAAAATTCACCAACACAGTGAACCTTATTAAATTGCATATCAAATTAATCGTCTAGACATAAGGATTCCAAAAATGTATAGGTTGTTATACCTCCGACCTTAAATGAGGGCGCTATGGTAAAAAAAAGGTCAATGCACTTTAGAAATTCACCAACACAGTTAATATTGTCCGATTCTAATGATTTTAGTGTCCAATAATATGTTTTCTGACATAACAAATTCAACTAAGCAAATTTTCAAATCAAAAGTGGTTGCCATAATCTTGAAATTTGCCCCAAACCCATGGATAAGAAGTTGTTAGATGCTTGTTACCGAAACGGCAGCCATTTTGAATGTACATGGTCAAGGTAAGCACTTTTACTTCTGAAAGTTGTATAATTGAATTTGCCATGTCCGAAAACATATTATGAGACCCTAAAATCATTAGAATCGGACAATGTTAACTGTGTTGGTGAATTTCTAAAGTGCATTGTCCTTTTTTACCATAGCGCCCTCTTGTATGGTCGGAGGTATAACAACATATACATTTTTGGAATCCTCATGACCAGAGGAGTAATTTAAAATGCATATTGACACGATTGGAACTATTTGAATTTCTATCCCTGTGTGACCTTTGTTGACCCCTCACGAAAATGCCTGGGATTTTCAAGAGGGCAGCCCAAGTCAAAATTGTTCGGTATTCATCAGGGAACACAAAAACACTTTCAAACCTTTGTTCCCAGAGATTGGTCACGGGACCTACAGGCTGGTCTCCTACTATAATGTTCACTGCATTATGTAAGCAAATGTTCATTGCGGATGCGTCACGTCGTCTCCTATCAGAATCGAAAACACATCCACCGTGATTTTCCCGGCTTCGTCCGAAATCTAGAACGCCGTGCACTTGGTTTCACATGTGTGACGTCATCTCAAGCCTCAAGATGAATGACGAAGAAGTCAGAGATAGAATGTTGTCTTTGAGCACCAACAGTTTTCACGAAATTGAGGTAATTTACCTGAAGTAGGCATTACACTCATCATCATTGTATTGAATAAGATCAAATTCCTGATAATCACGGTATTTGAATTCGGCATTCCGAGGTTTATTTGCATCGTATAACAACCATGGGCGTCAAACATGAGGTGAACAGAGTGACATGTCCCCCTCCCCCACTCCTCCAAATTTTCAAGGGTGGGGTACACATATCACATGTCCCCCACCCCCCCCCCCCCATGCTTTTGACCTTCTTTATCATAAAGCGCAAGTATTGCACTGTTTAATACCAGTAAGCCCATTATAATTAGACCAAACCATGTGTCCCGTTGCCTTGGCCAGGCGCGTACGCAGGGGTTGGTTTTGGGTGTCGAACCCCCCCCCCCCCCTCAAATGTTGTGTGTGTGTGTTTTGGAGGAACCCCCCCCCCCTCAATTTTTGTTTTAATAAAAAAAAAATTGTGCTAATGGGTCATCAAAAAAAGGTGACCTTACCGCCGACCCCCCCCCCCCCTCCCCCTTACTTATTCAGCGTTTGGCTGAGTCGTTGCGTAATTTGTCATCAAATTCTGGACAAAAAATAAAATAAAAAAATGGGCTCTTACGTTGTAACATTTCGACTTACTGAAATTGTGGATTCACTATAATCAGGAGATATGTCATATCTATCTTTCTATTTCAAGGGAAGATGTGTGAACTGAAGATGTTTTTCTTTATCGTCAGTATGAGGTGAACTGAGCATCTTGTAGACATTTAATTAATGATAAATGGAATGTTATTATACTAACCGGTATGGTAAATGGAATGTTACATTGTATATTATTGTGAGAGTTTTCAGAGTTATCATAATATTTAATATTTAGATGGTCACTCATTACTCACTTACACCCATTTTATTTATATACTTTTGATATAATATTTATATAGTTTCGTGTTTTTTTTTTTTACAGCCATGACTTACAAGTTGCCTATTTTGTTTTGTCTGCACAGTGTCACAATGGATGAACAGTTAATATTTGACGAAAGTGATAAAACAAATATACCAACATATACCAAAACAGTGTACTTACACGATTATCGTTAGTAATTATGAATAATAAGACAGGTACTTGTAGTAACTAATTTTCAACCTAACAAGATACTCCATTGAATCATTTCAGTTTGAAACAGTTTCAGTTCATTTATTTCAATCATAAAACCATAACATAATATATATACAAAAGTAACATGAAACAATCATAATCTTACAATTCTGGAATTAAGAAATTGGAGACTAAAAAAGGAAGTTTGAAAAACTTGTGAGTATAATAGTCCCGTGACATAAATAATAAATAACGAGATTACATGGTTGTACACGTTACGACAATAATAACAATATATAAATAAGATACTACACATTATAGATACACACACACCATTCACACACAAACACATACACACGCACACACATGTATGGTACATTGCAAGGTAGAACAACTAAAAAGAAAGAGTTAAGGGAAATAAGAAAAGACCATCTGTCTCTTCAATAGAACTTTAAAGGATGATATAGTTGTGCATAATGTTAGCTTATCAGTTAAATCATTCCAAATACGGGGACCATTATGTCTAAAAGAGTAAAGCATTAACTGGGTAGAGACCTTTGGATAATGATATTTGATACAGGAACGAGTATTATACGAATGCACAGATTTATTAAGGATAAACATTTGACAAACTCTTTTAGGTACATAATTATTATAAACATTATACATCATAATAGCACTTTGAAGTGTATGTATATCATAAATATTGAGTGTTCTTAGGCGAAAAAACAGGGGACGTGAATAAGCTTGATAATGGGAGTTTGTACATATTCTTAAAGCTTTCTTTTGAAGTTTATGGAGAGGTTCTAGTTTAGTTGTTCCCACACCGGCCCAGGTGATATTACTGTAATGTAGGTAAGGCAAAATTAAACAATTATACAATATAAACAAATCCTTTTTTCAGGCAGAAATACACGGAATTTACAAAGAACACCAATGTTTTTAGATATTTATACAATCGATGATCCTGAAAAGATAAAGTATCATCCAAAAGGATACCAAGAAATTTAACAGAAGAGCACACGTTTAAATTTATATTGTTTATACATATTTGTACATCATTAATATTGCAAGGATTAGCTTTATTATGAAATTAAAGTACACTTGTTTTTTCATAATTTATAATCAATTCATTAGCATTAAACCATTCAACAACCTTTTCTAATTCTTTGTTTACTTCTGACATTAATTTATCAAAATCATTATGAGATGCAATCAGGTTTGTGTCGTCAGCAAATAAGACATAATGAAAACAAGATGAAGCAGAACTAAGGTCATTTATGTAGATTAAAAATAGGAGAGGACCCAGCATGGAGCCCTGTGGGACTCCATACTGGACCCTCTCTCTGTCAGAAATAAAGCTGTTGTATGATGTGAATTGAATACGGTCACTTAAATAGTCCCTGAACCATTCCCAAGCAATACCGCGTATACCAAAATGTTTTAATTTAGTGAGGAGAATATCGTGGTTAATAACATCGAAAGCTTTCGACAAATCAAGAAACAAGCCTAATGTATGCAATTTATTTTCTAATTTATTGAGTATGTATCATGGAGGTCAATTAGAGCATGTCCACATGATGAGTTTTTTTCTAAAACCATTTTGAGAAACAGTCAGAAGATTATTTGTATTAATATGATTAAAGAGCCTATTATAAATTAATTTCTCCAGTATCTTAGAAAAACAGGGGAGTTAAATGTTATTGGTCGATAATTAGAGAATATGTGGGGATCACCTTTTTTAAATATGGGTAGGATTTTTCCTACTTTAAAATTCTTGGGGACTTTTCCTGACAAGAAGGAAAGATTACATATAAAAACAATTGGTTTGACAATGAAATGTATAACATGTTTTATAATGAACTTTCACAAAATAATTACAATCATAAAGCGTGTATACATGGAATCATTTCACAGAATAATTACAATCATAAAGCGTGTATAGTAAACATGTCTCCGAGTCTTTGTAATAGTGACATTCCCCTTTCAGGAAGAAAAACAAAGGAAAACTAGGAAAAAGGAAACACCCCTCAGACACCCCCTGACGCGCCACTTCTCATTTTACGTCATTGTGCCCCCCCCCCACAAATTAAAAGGGATTGACGCCCCTGATAACAACATTAACTTGTCATCATCTAACTTACCATCAACATATGCAAAGGTAATGGTTTCTCGAATTCGATGCAGATTCGCTATTTCTGACAGAAGCAATCTCATGATCTAGCCCCTTTTTGCATTTGGGAGCGCACGGAATCTACTTTGAAATTTGGCGCGCCGCTCATGACTTCATCACGCTTACTTCCTGTCGAAGTACATTGTATAACGTCGAGTGAAATCTAAACGATTTATGTCTGTAGCCAACAGGGGCAGTGGACTACGTTGACACAACTGAAACCGGGTTGGCCAAACTCTCATAATTAATGGCTCTGCCGCTTTGTAGGGAAGTACGCCATCTGTTGGCATTGTAGGATATAGTCATCACCACGGGATATGCTGGCTGTAATCAGAAGTATGGAGCTGCTATAAAAATGTCTGTGACTGCCAAAATACCCCGACACCATCGATGACAGAACCAGACATACCATGAAGATACCGTGCAAACAATGCAAGTTTAATATGCACTATGTAAACATAAACATTTGTTTAGTTATATGTCTCCATTATTAGGTTGTCTGTCGATGACAGATCACCTATTGATTTCGTTATAATTTTCTTTTCTTTATTTCTTTATTCTTTATTTTTATTTCTTCCGTGCACTTTTTTGTGCACACTTTTACTCGAAATCGACATGGTCAATTTCCTTCAAATTTTTGTCAGTCATCAAGCCCTATGATTTCAAGTTTAATTTACTTTTTCAAGGTCATTAGGTCATCGTGACGTCATCCAGGCGCCATTTTGTAAAAATCAGGTCATTATCGTATCTCAATAATGAGTCATAAAAAATGAACCATATTTGATATACATTAACTTCAGGTCAAAGATCAACTAAAAAAATCAACAAATTCCGTGCGCGCACCCCGACGCGCACGTACGCACGCATCAAATTTTTAAAATGCTCTAAATCGTTTCAAAATTTTTTTGCACACGTTTCAGGCCATTGTAAGCATTTTTTTTTGCGCGCGCGTAATTATGCGCGCGCGTTTCCGCGCGTATCCGCGCGTCCTGGCATTTTGCAACATAGAATCGCCAATTTTTTTTGTTATCATATTTATTACATTTTTCAAAGCATTTTGATACCTTGTTTACCTTTTTCCGACCAGTAATAATGCAATTAGCGGCTGTCAAAGTTGAACGCACGCGCCGACCTGCGCTATCTGTATCCACAATACATGGGCAAAAACATGCCTATACAAAATTCATTTTAACTCTTCAGAATGGATAGATACCCCCCAATTTCTTTCATATTTAAATAGATTATGAATTGGAGATATGATTTCATGTCTCATTTGACCCTCAATTAACTCATGACGTCATCATAATGGCCTCCGAACTCAAAATTTTAATTTGCATATTATGACGTCAGCAGATTTTTAGAAAATTGATTGTTTCTCTGTAAATATTAATTAATTTTCTTTCACATTTTGATATGTTCTACCTGAGAATATTTTCTACAAATGCAGTTTCCACGATATTTCATTTTGATAATGGTATCATGGCGTATTTTTGCGATTAAAGGAGGCATGTCAATTTTTCACATTTTGCGTGTATTCTCTATGGGACATGACTTTTTCTCAAAACTGGATTCTACATTCTCGTCTTTCGCGAGCAATATCTCCGTCGTTTTATCTTTGTTTACGCTGAGCTTTGAGTATGTTGTAGCTGAGACAATAAGCTATCATAAATGTGCCGTTTTCGTGTAATCTGTATGGGAAATGTTTTGGTATATCGGTAACGCACTGGACTTCCGACCTCGAGGTCCCTGGTTCGAGTCCGGGCGTCTCCAACAATTTGTTTTCTTCACTTTTTTTTCTTTTTGACCTTTCACTGTACCATCTCCTTTGCTCATTAAAACACGTAGAATCGCTAATAATGTAATAAACAACTATATTTACTTTATTATTACCCTATTATCACTCTTGATCCTATTTTTTTTGCGTGTAAACCTTATGGGAGATGACTTTTTCTCAAATCTGGATTCTACATTCTTGTCTTTTGCGAGCAATATCGCCGTTATTTCGGCTTGATTTTTGTTGATTTTTTAGTATGTTGTAGCTGAGACTATATACTATCTATTAATGTTCTCTCATTTTTTTTCAGTCTGATGTCATCATGGTCTGTTGATGATAATCATCAACATCATCATCAACATCATCATCGTCATCACCATTACTATCAAGATCATCATCATCATGATCATCATCATGATCATCATTGTTTACATGTCTATATAACTTCTCCCTTTCTCAATATAGTAAATATTATAATCTATCATAAGACTTGAAGACAGACCACCTTAATCGTCCTCGTGACGATTTAAATTCTAGTTCTAACTCATTTATCATGAAATAATATCTTTCCAGATGTAATAAACTTCACATCAGTGAAATACAATACTGCACCCCTAATCCACTTGTTTGTATTAATTCCTTTTGTTATTTGCCTAAACCAAGATAAATTGACATACTCTCAATCAATAATACTATGTGGGTCTTTCCACACTTGTACAACTAAATAAACCATTATATTCCTTCATCGTATATGAACTGAATAAATTGTGATTAATGTAGAAGTCTACAGGCCTATACCTTCATAATCACAACCTTGACATAACAAATCAAATCATGCACTACACCAATGTTTCTAGTGCTGGCAGTAATTATGTCTCCCCTTTGTAGAGAGCATATGCACACTCAAATAATCAAATTGAGCTACAAAACTCCATAATATGCACCTTTGATTTCATATCATTCATCTTCACTTAAAAAGCTAAATAATACCTAAACGTAAATGCCTATACACCCGATTCATTATCCAAGTATATTACATGTACTGACATGTACTACACACAAACTTGTGCACTTTCACCTAAACACGGGTACTCTATACACGTTTACTCTCGGCCCTTCATTTTCAAGGCATAACAAATGGCACTTAAATCTCATAATTTATAAAGCCAATAGGCTAGAAAGATACATTAAAGCTTCAACTGGAACATAACATGCATAATTTACTCACATCATTGGGCTTGTATCAAAATTAGACACAAATCAATGGCATCTTCGGGTTACACAACATTTCCTACACAGGGAAATAAGCAGCACCCTAGACTGCGCCTCCAAGCGGCCAAACCAATTCTAGCTTCTTATTTATCGCTACACAGTTAGAACGGTGTTTAAAATATCACTGTTTAAAAGAATGTTGTTTAAAAACGTAAACAACGTTGTTCAAAATCGAAAAATCAGTGCTCAATTGGCTTAAACAACTATCTATCGAAAAACAAAAAGATTTAATTAAACAGAGTTGTTTAAAAAGTCCCGGGGGCGTCGTTGATATTTTCTCGATACGCGATTGCAATTTGCGCACACACATGCGATATGCACAAAGTACGTACATAATACATGCATGCAAGCATGCAGTGCTAGTGTGCAGTGCAAGTGCTAGTGCAGTGCAGACGAAAATGGCGGAACAAGGGCAAGGCGACGACTTGGTTCTTCTCGGCTTCGCCGATGGGGTTTAGGTGAAGTTATAGAGACAAATAATAATGTTGTCTGTCACTGCCATGAATATGATGAACAAATGTTGAAGTAAATTGGCAACAAGCTCTGCATGTTACAGTGTATAACTCGTTGTGATTATTGCAGGAGTGGTTCCAGTAGGTCATTTCACAAATTCAAACAACCAGATAATAACCATTAAACAGTTCTGTTTAAAATTACACAACTCCTTTTAAACAACCCAGTTGTGCAGTAATATTGAATAAACAACAGTTGCTTAATAATTTAAACATTATTGTTTAACATTTACACAAATTGCTTTAAACAACCGAGTTGTGCAATTTTATTACTAAACAACTGTTGTTTAAAAAAAATTCTAATTTTTAAACAACTAAGTGTTCAAAACGTAAACAACCTTAAGTTGTTTAATTTTTAAACAACAGTTGAGCGATTCACCGGTTAACTTGGGGTTGTTTAAAATTTTGAACAACTTGTTTAATTTTTTTCTAACAGTGTAGTGACGTCACAGTGACGTCACATCTAACAAAAAGGGCTTTCTACACACGACAATGTCGTTCGATTAGGACCCTGAATATCTGGGAAAAGGTAGAATAGATGCTTTGAAAATAAATAAATGGTTACCTAGTCCGTTTTTGTTAATACAAGTATTTGTTAGTGACATTACGAACACACTTTGTTTTCTTCTTTAAAGGTAGCGTTGGCTCTGACTGTATCGCGGTATCGCGGATGATTCATAGTTTTTTCCTGTTCCTTTTACTTACAATTGCAAAAGGAAAATATATTATAAATATGAAAATAATGTGTATAACCATTTCCTAATTTCTTTCATATTTTGTTCTAGTATTCTCGTTATTTCATTGTACAATATAACAAGTTGAATGCATAATGATAACGACCTCACAATTATTTTAAGGTTAAGGTCTTAGTTTCCATTATATTTGTTTAGGCAAAGAATATTACAAAAGTGGATTCCAAGTATCCCCCCCCCCCGAATGCCCGGAGCCACCTTACGTCACTGGCCTTTTGTCAGAGAAAATCAATGATACCTTCTCCCGAGTTCATAATAACAATTAGTGCATCGTACTTGTGCTTTTAAGAGAAGACTTAGTATGGGTTTAAACTAGATACAGGACAGGGCTATCATCAACAGTAGGAATTGTATTGTATATGAGCAGTGATTAATGATGTTTATATATTTTATCTGTTGTGTCCTCCAGAATTGAGAACGCAACTGCTGCTATCAAAACATTCCTGCTGCTATATCCAGTATTGTGTTACTTATTAATCATGGTATCTTTTGTTGGAAGCATCGTACACAGGTAGCGCAATGTATTTGAATTATTTAACTGTTCACCACCCACTCTACTCATTAAGTGTAAAAGTCGTCAACACTATGCAGGACTCAACTTCATTTCTATGAAATAAATAAATGATGTAATTAAGAGTGGGTGCTGAACTAAACGAATCATCACGAGTGTGATTATGACTTAAAGGTCGAGCGTTATATTTACTGAGAAACAACCTCGGAATAGAGTGGAGTACGTTTGTGTTGTTCAGTAGACGATTGTATGGTTAACATTAAATTGGCGACGCCGAGGAGTACAGGTTTGCGATGTTTCTATTGAACCTGACTGTTGCCATGGTTCTTTCAAACGTTCACGTACATTTCCATTAAACATTAAAGTACATTATTTTTTTTTTCTACAGCTACACGTATATTCACGTTTCTGCAAACATGTATGTATTGATGATTGATACTTGATGGGATGTGGTTTGAGCTAGTATATCATTTGTAATGAAGTATTTGTTTGCCCTATTTTCCATGCTGAATCTTAAAATCTTACATACAAACATACACAAGCTTTCTTAGCAGTCAGGTAAAACAAAAGAAACAAACAAACAAACCATCTCGACGTATGTACACAGTTAACAATTTTGTGAACAAGTTGTTTAAAAGTTTAAACAACCTCGGATTAACGGGTGACCTGATCTGAGAGTTGTTTAAAATGTTAAGCATCTCGAGTTGTTTAAAGTTTAAACACTTAGTTGATCAACATTTCGAACAACTTGTTTAAAATCACAATTTAAACAACCGGTGTTGTTTAAAGACGGTTGTTTAAAAAGGGGCTGTTGTTCAGTGGGGGTTGCTTACACCAACTGGGTTGTTTAAAGAAAGTTGATTAAAAAGGAGCTGTTTTTCAGTGGGGGTTGTTAACAACAAAAGGGTTGTATAATGGGGTATAATTTGGGTTTGATACTCTGAATAAGTACACCACTACTTCTGGGTCTCTATATAGGTATATGAAGAGTAACAATAATGGTAGGGTAATTCTGCAATTCATGAATTAGCGATTACACAGTGCCCATTTTGCATGAGCGCGCATGCACGCACATATAAACTGCATATATAGGGATGCAAGCAAACTCTATGGCAAGGAATTTAGCACACGTTATAACTGAGTGCGCGATCAGTGCCGCACCGCATGACACGACGATTTTAAGTCTACCTATATTCTGACATTTGCGTAAAGATACTGAAAATTTTAACTTTGAACTTACGCTATAAGTTAAAAACTTCAAATTGGTTAATAGAAAAGTGATTTCAAATAA
Source organism: Strongylocentrotus droebachiensis (assembly GCA_035222895.1). Lineage (NCBI taxonomy): Eukaryota > Metazoa > Echinodermata > Echinoidea > Camarodonta > Strongylocentrotidae > Strongylocentrotus > Strongylocentrotus droebachiensis. Next base: position 169,444 of record JAVYIG010002329.1, read on the forward strand.
GCCATTGAATCCCTAGTCACTTAGAAGCGCGTCGGTAGCGTGGTCGGCCATGATGTGAAATAAAGCTTTTAGCCAACGCGCACTTTACGGGCACGTGACACATGACGTCATATGTAAACAACACTGTCTAAAAGCTCTCGTATAGTAAATATAGGAAGCAAATATTAATCGACTACGAGGGTAATGGTGCAAACTATCATCGCCGAGGTGATCTCGGGGCTACCATCATCCCGAGCCGCAAGGCGAGGGATCATGGTAGCCCCGAGATCACCGAGGCGATGATAATTTGTATCCATTGCCCTAGTAAAGGAGGTTAATATTTGTTTTATATCCCACATCGGCAATAAGGTCTATTTAAAGTGAATTTTACATAATAATAAGAACTGATTCTGCAGACAGTTTAGCTTCAGCTAGATTTTACAAAGCGCAACATGCATACATGTAATACAGTCGATGCGCGCTCATTTGACATTGACATTGACTTTGACATTTCGCGTAACCTACTTTGCTATGCGTATTCAATGGGCAAGGGTGGGCAAGTGGGGTAGCAGCAAAAAATTACTTTACAAAAGGACTATCTCATGTAGATAGTACTTATCCATATTTTATCATGTGACCTCGTTTAGATCAATCAGATCGCAAGATTCTTAGTATGTGGGATATAACAGTCGTGAAATTTTAAACAGCGAATGTTTAACAAAATTACTTTCGTTTCGAGCAACATTGTTTACAATTTTTTGAACTGTTGTTTAAGATAGTGTACAACTGAAAGTGAACATCACTTTTTAAGCAGCGTTTTTACTGTGTATATATTGCTTCTTTCAAATGGCAAGTACAAGGTTTAAGCTCGATTGTGTATATTCCCCTGGAAAATATGCCCGCTCTTGGTTTTGGTGTGCACAGAAGAGATGTATTAAAGGAGTGTTTCCATAATGTATTCATTTGAAATTATATACCTCATACATAGATTGTCATTCACTGATTGGTCAAAACTATATCACATGTCACAAAGCATTTCGATCTATCAAGTAGCATTACGTCAGAGGGTTTGATAGCTACTATCGAACCCTGGGATAGGACCCCTAACCCCTCCCGCGACTTAGTTGCGCACACAAATGTTTTGAGTTGCTAGGCTACCGCAATCGCGCGCACGGTTACGCGCAGCGCGTAGGAATTCAATACTCTTGCCTTTAATTTTGACTTGTTGTTGAATTTTTCTTATTCTGGTGAGTGAATTCCTCTTGATCTCGTTTCCTGATTTTTAAAGCTAGATCTAGACATACAGCTAGAACCAATCATGAATCAATAAAAAGGACGAGGTATATAAAACAAATATGGACTGCTCTGTAATCGGATGATGGTGGGAATTACCACTCCCTCGGTGGTGTTCACACCGGCCCTTCTATCACCCCCTCGCCTCGGGGATGATAGAAGGGCCGGTGTGAACACCACCTTGGGAGTGATAGTTCCCACTATCATCCTCATGAGCAGTCAATATTTGTATACTGTCACATGTCCAATAGCAATTTTTGTTCAATGTTTATTATAGATTATTATGATTAACCTCTTTAAATGTATGAATAATACAAGTTAAAACAAAATCTTTCTTCAAAATAAAATTTATCAACATTTGTCTATGATCTGTTTATCTTTCTATCATACAATTTCTCTCTCGCTCTTTACCTCTCTCTCTTACAAACACGCAGACACACAACTTTTCTCTACATTGCTGTTAATAACTGCCTTAAAGATAAAGTTGAGTTCTGGTCATGCGATTGCGTGGTGAAAGGAACGGTGTGGAATCGATCAGAAGAGGTTGATCTTCTAGCATATAAGTAGTTGTGTGTACTGCAAAGTTCTGGAATCATCAAAATGATAAAAAATTGGCCTAGTCTTGATAAAAATACAATCAATGTACACAGAAAGATGTATATGGGACTACACAAACATGTGGCATAAAAATCGGTCCCGATTTGTACGCTGTTACATGCCATATTTAGAATATTAAGGCACTTGAGGAGCTATGCTTTTCAGGGAACATTTTTTATTTGATGTTCTTCCACACTTGCATAATAATAATGGTAATGCTCACACATTATTGTTCACCTCATCCCAGAACTTAACCTTCTCTTTAACCTTCCTCTCACTTCCTCATTATCTCTTACTCTTACAAAAACACAAAGCATGCCAAACTACGTGTCCAAACCCTAACGTTTACAAAATCATTACCTTCTTATCATATTTTTTAATGTCATTGCTTAGTTATTTGTTATTACTAACAGCATTATTATCATTATGGATATTTTTTTTAAAATTATTATTATCATCATTATCATTATTACATTTTAATTATCATATTTATTATTATTTATAATTACCATTATCATTACTATCACTTTAAATTTACTATGTCCTATTTGCAGGCCATAAATGAAAAGGTTAAATTCCAACGGCATTTGAAAGATAATACTAATTCAGAACTTCCCTAAAAACAGGGTGCTTGAAAATGTCTTTAAGTGGAAAAATAACGACTATTCGTTGTCGAATCGTCTACCAAGTCAGTAAGTAATAGGCTGATTTTCAGACCATTGTATCGAATGTTGTTACGTTTTGTGCTGCGCAAAGATTTAATCAGTTTAATTTTGGCCATTACAAGAAGTGGGTTATTGATGTAGATAAATGCGCATTTACCCTTTACAGCTCGTGTTATGTATGTTATTACCAAAGAAGAAGAAAAAAGCCAGTCAGTCACTCAATAGTGTCTGACAGTGAAGTCTAGCAAGTAAACGGGTTTCCTTGCATAATTAAATATTAGGACACTGCTAACGTTTAAATTTCACAGATAGGACATACAGAATTTGATGTTGGCTGCAAAAGGGATATAGTATTTTTAATCATCATCATCACAATCATCGCCATCCCCTTCACCATCACTATATTATTTTGTTGTTTTCTTAATATTTTGTTTCCTCTTACCGAGGTGCTTATGTCACATACTGATCATCATATACATATGTATACTATGTAAATGATGTTGGCTGCTTTGATTTACATTTACATTTCGAACATACAATAAAAGACAAAAGTAATTTGTGATTTGAAATTAAACGTGATTTCAAAATTAATAAACATACTGTTTTTTAAATTATACTCTTTACCATCTGATATAATTGGATATAAAGTATGCTTATATTATATATTGGCCTAAAGTTAATATACCCATTATCACATATTCTTCTTTCTCTTGAATATAATAACATATAACTAATGCTTTTTTTGTAGCTACTTCTCTCAAATTTGAATTGTTTTGATTACTACGTAGTAGAACATTCTTTCGAATACATAATTAATTTAACCAATATCTTGGAAAACATTTCTTCAATTTCGCGTATTCGAACCCAAATAATAATTGATGAATACCAACTTTACTATTTAAAAAAATCAAATATTTCGAACTTCCATTGTTAATCACGTGTTTTACTTTACACTGCTTTAAAATTTCTAACCTCTTTCATAGCATTGATCAATAATTCTGAACTATTTACAAAAAATGATTCTGTCATCTGTAATTTGAGGACCTTTAATTGGGCAATGCATACCCTAATATATCAATTACATTTTATCTTATTTTTGTTGGACCTTACAAGCTGGAAATTTAACTACAATAATTAAAAGTAAAGAAAACATTTATGTATTCATTTAAAATTGCCACACGTCTTATGGCATTTTCTTTTTGCACTGTTTATTATAGATTATTATGATTAACCTATTTATATTTTTTATAAAGAAAAAACTTCTTTAAAAAGATTTACCAACACTTGTCTATGATTCTTTAAATCTTTCTTTCAGTTTATTTGGTGTTTTTGTCCACTCTCTCCGACACTCCCTATCTCTGTATCGGTGTGCTGGCTCAGTTAGTAGAGCGTCCGCATCACAACCGGGAGGTCGTGGGTTCGAACACCGGCCGCGTCATACCAAAAGACGTTAAAAGACGGGATTTGCTGCTACCTTGTTTGGCGTTCAACAATAAGGAATAGAGCAACGTCGATCTGGCGCTGCTTAGTGGCTGCCGGGCTCACGATCAATTGGGCCAAAAAAGTCCATTGTCGGTTTAACTTAATAAAATTGGGTGTGGACTTTAAAAAGATTATTAATATTATTATTATTATTATTATTATTATTATTATTATTATCTCTCTATTGCTGTAACTATATGAAACTTTCTCACAGTTCAACCTTATTTCTTACTTTTACAGGAACAGAAATTGCCAAACTACCTGTCAACACACTTACATTAACACAACATCCTTACTGTATTATCTTAATCGTTAATGTAGTTGTTTTGTTGATTGTTATCAACATTATTATAATTACTATCATTGTTATTAGTATAAGTATTATTTTGATGTGTTTGTTATTATCATAACTATAATTCATTTCATCTGTATTATCATCATCATCATCCTCATCACCATCACCGTCATTTTCATCGCCACCCTTACCATTACTATATTAATGACTTTTTAAAGGGAAACTCAAACGTTGATTCTATGTCTTTGAGCAATTTGCTAACAAATGCAAGCATTAACATTACGGAAAATAAAGGCTTGCCCAACTATTTATAAATTGTTAGAAAAATGTCATGACTTTCTTCTTTTCTTAAGATAAAAAATCATTAAGTGTTTTTTTTTCCTTCTTTTACACTTCCATTGTTAGAACAATTACGCTTACAGATGTGCCACTACTTTCTTCAAATGATTTAGCAAAATAAATCAGTGCGTATTTTTCAAAAATCCAAATCAACTCAATCTTAAATAATCCCACCGTGTTTTTTCTTTTCCAAAATGCAATTAGTTAGTTTGTTCATGTAATGTACGAACAAAATTACAAATCATTTTTTTCTTCAAATTGAAAGTCAAACTTATTGATAAATAGTTGATTGATCGTGAATAACATTACATCCACGAGTATACATGTTTCATTTTGATATCAAGCATTAGTTTGAATAACATTAAACGGGGAAAAAAAGGTCAAGACATCAACTGAGATGCTCTGATTGTCAAATGATAACTAATAATTACAGCTATCCGCCAACGAATGTCATGACATTACTTTAGCTGCAGATATTACAACGTGAACGCCTGTTAATTCGTTGTGGCGGAAGAATCAAGGCTTTTGACACAATAAACCACAACATATTAATTTAAAAGCTTTCCATGTGGTGCACAGCTTTTTGTGAATTACTTTACACAGCTTTACACAACAAAATTTACAGTGTATGCACTTGGAGAGCCAAATAATTATTCTGTTTTATTTAGTAATGTTAAGCGCTTTGAGCATGTTTATGTAAAGGCGCTATATAAATATCAATATGTCAATACGCTCCTGGTCCCCGAAACCATACCCGTTACGGAGATCGTACTTTTGCTATTGCAGCCCCTAAATTATGGAACACTTTACCAATTATTATTCGTCAATCCCCATCTGCAGAGTCTTTTAAGGCAAATTTGAAGTATTTTTTGTTTACCGGTAATAGTAATTTATAGGGCAGTTTATAATTATCTGTAATGTTATTATTAGAATTATGTATTATTATTGCTGTATGTTCATTTTACGTTGTACCTTACTTGTATGTTAAGCGCTTAGAAACATTGTATTAAGCGCTTTATAAATGTAATTTATTATTATTATTATTATTATTATGTATATGTATATGTGTATGTATGGCATCTGGGGACATGTACTGAAATGGCTCTAAACCTATCTTAGTGACAGAATGCAGTTTGTGAAATACAAAGAGTCATCGTCAAAAAGTAGATATATCAAATGTGGTGTACCACAAGGTTCTTTCTTAGGACCAACTATGTTGTTAATCTATGTAAATGACTTGCCAACTGTGACAACATATTTCAATTTTAGACTATTTGCAGATTATTCTAATATTTCTCATACTTTTCCCAAAGGTGTAGATCGAATAGATGATTGTGAAGTAAATGAAAATTTGAAGCCGGTACCGTACACAATTGGTGCATTGCAAATTAGCTTACTATCAATGCGTCAGAAACCAATTTAATGCTCTTTAGAGTTTGATCAAAAGATTTGAACCTTTGCAATTAGGAATTAGGAGTGGGAACATTAACAGTTTATAACATTATGAAGCCCCAATGATGATAACAGCAACACTGCTACCTTTTACAGCAGGCCCCTACACTGTAAAAAAATAATAGTCGAAATAACTCAATAAAATTGAGGAAAAGAATTGCCTTATTTTTATTAAGTAAATATTACCTACGGCATCTTAAGTAGAATTTACTTATTTTGCTGAATAAATTTTTACTCAGTTAAATCGAGTTACATTAACGTAAATAATTTAAGTATTGTAATCATTTTAGATAATTAAAAAAAAAGCTATGATATGATTACATATTGCACGATTTGGTACCCATCTAATCTAACAAGTAACATCCACTAATCATTCATTACTTCTATTTAAGATTAATCACTAATCACTAACACATACGCTTCAATTCGACATATATTGAAAGGCTCCAAATTTTATATATACTGGATCGAATCATCTTAAGAGGAAAATTGGTTGACAATTTCCTGAAATATCAAGTTTTGATTTGTTTTGAACTGGGTAACAATTGAAAATTGTCTTGTCTTTGCTTAGCCATGTTAAATGAATTAGTAAATGTTTTAAAGTCCTTAAATATTCATTCAACCACAAAAAAGAATTGTTTTATTTTAAAAAGAGTTTAATTTGGTCTTAATGAATATTCATAAATTATGTAAATATTTCTATTACGCACTGCATCGGTCCTTACTTTAAAAAGATAAGAATAATCAACATAAATTGTTTGAGTAATACGTATAATTTCTGATTTTGAGTTAAAATTACTAAATTAATACAAGCTGAAATTACTTAAAATTCTTATGTATTTGATTTTACTTAAATATTCCACGTATGTTCTACTAAATTGAAAGTTTGAGTTAGCAAGACTTAAATTTAGTGCGTAAGTGGCAAAACTAATGTTTTCAAGTAAATTCTACATGGAAAAATACGTAAAAATTACCAATGAACAATTTTTTTTTACAGTCTGTGTACGTGGTTCTGGATGGGGCTTTCATGCTGTGTAAAGGGATCCGTTAACTTTGTCTCAGATTCTGAAACAAAATTCTGGATTTAGCTCATGCTTCAATGATAATTATAAACCTTTAGTTCACTCTTGAACCCCATAACTTTTACAAGCCGATTGTCTGTCTGATTATCAAGATATTTATGATTGGAATTACAAATTTTGAAAACCGTTTGCCAAACGGTTTTCATAACACTACAGTCTATTGGGGAAAGCGAATGGTAAGACCGGTCACTCAAAAGATTTTTACTTTTTCGAGGCACTTCTTGATAATTTTGAAGCGCAATATTTTAGGGCTTCAATATTGCACCATTTCACAGACACTGATAACACATAGGGCTGTGTATTTCAGATTTAACATTGTTAAACGATCCCTTTAAAAGAAACATTCTTAATTCATAATTGATAACGGATAGTCTATATATTGATTTATATATATTATTTTTTAAACGGACATATTCAAGTGCATTAATGTGACATTCACATTACATACATTTACATTTGATACATTTCATCCAATGCAATATTTGAAATTCTATAGTTACACGCTTAATGCATACAAAGAATAAGATAAAAATTAATTGGGAGGGTTACAGCGTATTAAAGCATAAAGTTTGATGTGCTTGCAGCCCTCAGTATAAACTAAAATATATGAATGATATGATATTTCTTTCAAAACGAAACTGCTGAACTTTTATATATTGAGGTTGATTTTCCTATAAAGGAAAATAATGTTATTGATTGCGTTATATATAGACCACCTCGCACAGACATTGTACACTTTTTAAATGATTTAGAATCACTTATGTCAACTTATTCAATCCATCTGTTTGTGTAATAGGTGAGTTTAATAGTCTAATTTTACAACATATATTCTATTGTAATATTTTGTGGGGAACATCCAAGTGTGTGAAATAATATTATTCTGCTGCAAAAGAGAGATGTACGCATATGAACCCGAACTGGTTATCGTGACCATGCTACCCATTTATTTGTTAAACTGAAATGCTTAAAGATTCATGATATTAACTTCCTCCAATTTGCCATATTTATGTTCCGTTTCAATATCAAATTGCTACCTACTTCATTATCTTCAATGTTCTAACGTAATGGTTCACTCATATTCAACAATGAAGTTATCATATTTACATGTGGTCGATCCTCACACTACACTAGCCCAGGAATCAATCAGACAAAGGGGTCCAGATGTGTGGAATTCCCTACCTAACAATAATCGAAATATAAAATCACCAAACTTCTTTAAAAGAGCACTCAAATATATTATCATTTCACAGATGTAATATATTACTTACATAAATCTATATATCAGTTCCCATGATATCGAACATAAATGTAATTCGTTAAAGATGGATTGTAGAATAGAAAAATGATTTGTTGTATCATATTCTTTGTTATGTGATGTTAACTCCAAGGAATTGTGAAATTGTGAACATGCATGAATAAATTCATTCATTAATAAATGGCAGGATTTACTTGCATTAAGGAAAGATAGAGAGAAGGGGGTTAAAGAGCTACAATAACAAAAACAATAACAACAACATTGTTATCTTGAATTTGTATCTCACCCCATCCCTTCCTAGATTTTAATATAGTGTGAATCGTACTAAACAATTATTTTGAATAATTCTTCTGCTATGGTTCTATAAGTGTACGATTAGTGTTGGGAATTTATTCTTCCATCTTTTTTTCTTCAATTGCCAACAGATCTGTGCGCTATGTAATCTCTTTACTCCACCCCAAAGTCTAATTCTTTTTGAGAATCGTATAACTTCATCCCTTTTCATTGCAACCTAATATTACAAGTTCATTAACAATGAAGTAGAAAGTTTAGACTTGAGATGATAGTGTATCTATGATGTGTACAGAATTTACTTGAGCTTCAGAACTACGTCGTCTTAAGCAACCAAAGACGGTCTTAAGACCGTTTTGGAATTTATGATATTGAAAGGTATAAACGCACGGATTGATCCACATGTTAACGAAAGCGATACAGACTGTTACGTAATAAAATGTCCCCTCGAGGCTGATATCTACTCCAAGACAGTAAAGAAGGTAGGTGAATTGATTAGGTGCCCAGCAAGTAGCGTAACACAGGCTCAATGAGAGCATGGTCTTCACGGCATTCCTCCTCGCAACTTCCCTGTAGTCTTTAGCCTGGTGAACCGCCCCTATGGCCATGTTTGGTCCCCGACGCAGCGTCTTCAAGATGCGAACGTACATGCAGAACATGGCGGAGAAGGTAAATATGAAATACATAACGAATGTGTAGATGCCCATTGCTGGTTGCATAATTGGATTGGGCCAGATAAAGAGTAAGCATGACTGATCTTCCACATTGGTTAACGTGATCAGGTAGCTCATATGAAGAAGTCCAAGCAACCAAGGAATTAGGGAACAACCGATCACCAGTTTGTACTTTACATGCCTTCTGTATCGTATGGGATAAATAACCGCGCAATATCTCTCCAAAGTCAACAGAAGCAAATTGACCAATGTAGCTATATACGTCGCCCAGTATAGATACTGGGAGTACCATACACCGCAAAGGAACCTGGCTAATACTGGGCTTTCGCTGGGAAGGGGTGGTTTGGGCAAAACAAAATTAGCAAGGAGAAGTATTGAGGAGATAAAGTCTATAAGCGATTGGTTCACAATAAGTAGATTGGTTGTATCTTGAAGCTCCTTAACTCTTGCAATTACGTAGAGAACAAGTCCGTTGCCAATTATCCCGAGCGTGCTAAATGAGATGTATATAATCAAAGTTGGTAGCGGCAAAGCGTTGGATACTCTGCTAACGTTAGCGGTGCTAGTCGATGTGTTCAGTTCCATCTCCATAACTTATAGACGAACTTCTTCTTTTTATGTCAACTTCAGCTCAACTGAAACAATTATAAGAAAATGAATCGTGGACTTACAGGAGACGCGGGAGCCAAACAAAGATGTATGCAAACAACCAAGAATGATAAAGAAGGATTAACCCGCTTTTATTCGTTTTAAAGTTCTACTCTGCCTGCACACCCTCACTACACAAACATAATATTATACGTCGTCGATCAACGAATGAGCGACAGAAAATTGTTCAATAAAACAATTGACACTCTAATCGTGGGGCACGGGCCAAACAAAAAGGTTCGCCACTGATTTGTCGAATTGTCTTGTTTTTTTATTAGTGAAATTTTGCCAAAGCCATCCCCATGTCACCAGATGAAGAAATTTAAATTTTGACATATCGTGCTGTATTTATATTCCTACAAGCATAATTTCGACAGAATAACTTTTAAACTTGGCTATTGTACATTGACCAATGGGAAATTGGCAAACGAGAAACGGGATGTATTGTTGTTAGCTTAGATTGATTAAAATGCCACGAGGTAGATCTATTGTAAAATATACTACCTGGACCTCGGTCAAAAAGTAGTCAAATTTTCTGGTAGCCTAAAACGCGTTTTATCATAAGGCTTTATAAAGCCTCACTCCATTCCATCGATTGATTTAATTCAATTTTTATTTGACGGGGTTGACAGATATTTACCAAATAAATAAAGAACTCTGATTTCGATTGGTTGCATTGATCTTTTCAATAGGAAGTGGACCTAAGATACGTTTCAACATTAATCAAAATATACGAGTAAACCGAACACTTAAACGCACTCGAAAAACTTTTCATTCGAATTTCCATTAAAGATACATTTTTTGAAAGAACTCTATTCAAACATATCAATGAGGCCATTTTTGTAAAGTATCTCATGAAAAGCTAGGCCTGCACCCACGCTCATAACGTAATGGATTGATTCAGTTGAAGTCAATTCCAAATTATAATGCATTTTAATGAATGAAAACAGTTAAATGGAAGAACGCTCAAAGTAAGTTTGACCTCTGTTGTACTTTTCTTCTTGATTTCTCCACATGTCTGTTTGAAAAGAGAAAGATCTTTCTTTACGAACTTTCATTCAACAAAATATTAAAAACCTATCGATTTGACGGTTTTAATTTTCTTACTTTCATTTATTTTCCACAAAATGGCTCAGCAAGTGTTGACCTAGTTTCCGGAGTATGGCACATTAATAGTAGCTGTTCTTTTCATGAAATGTCAAAACGAGCTTTGTGTTGTTCAATCTAATGGATAAAAGATTCTCATTTCCACTTGCCATCAGTAGTATGGACATTTCGATATTAAACTTGGTTTCTTGCAACATTCGCTACTACTCCAAACGTCTCGACCGAAGAACTTTTTTGTGTTTATAATAAGATTTTCTTCGATCGTCACCCTATCTATACCTTATTAAGATCTAGTGTTCTTATTAAGATACTGACATACACCTACAGAAAAAAATATTTAAAACGTAACAGCATAGCATGTAACTGAGATAAAACTATTGCTTGGGCTGAAACAATTTTGTTGGCATACTCAGTGGAAACAAGAAACCAAATTTACTTGCTACTGGTGATAGGTGCAAACATATTTTGCCATGCAACCAAAGTCGGTAAACGAGCTTTAAGGTGAAATCTATCAAGATCGATCGGACTATCGAAATGAAAATATATACTCTTATAAAGTTGCATTCATTAAGGTTCAACTAGCATTTTCCCCTACAGATCAAACATGTTTAAGAAACCGAATTCGATACACTATGGATATATCACACATTAAAACTTCCTGTGACACATTATCAAAGGATAGATATACCAACGAATTCAAGATTTGATAACTGTTTCAAGAGCAAGATTAATCGAGACAAAATTTAAAATGATTGTCATGAAAACAATCAAGACCGAAGACTGCTGAGCCTCGAAATATCAACTGCTTCTTAGGCCAAAAAAAAAAATCATTTGGTTGTTCTTGACCGCCCGCTTGTCATTTTCGGGCCGCTCGTATTTTTTTTAAAAATGTTTTTTTGTTAATATTTGTTTTTAATAATTTGTTTCGGGGGAGCAATCTTAAACGGCAAACATACCATTTTATGCATTATGCAAGGATCAAAATTCGTCCCGTTGCCTGTTTGGTCTTTTCAGTACGCGATTCTGTATTTATTAAACCTGCCATTTTTATTTTTCTATGTCAAACTGTCATTTATTCTAATCAGGTTCTGAGCATTCTTCAACTCATTTTAAAGCCCACTTTTTATACCAGTCCCCAACATTAAAAAATCCTCTGGACGGCCATGAATTATGGCTCAATGCATGGGCCCACAGAGAATTGTTTTTATGTTGGGGACCGGGGTAAAATGCAATAAATTATTGAAAATTTATTGCATTAATGCAATAAATTGTCAATAATTCTTTGCATTTTGCCCCGACCCCAAACATAAAAAAAAAATCTTCTATGTGGGCATACAACATCAGTATTCAAAGCTGTTGCAGCAGATAACACTCTGTTACTTTGTCATAGCATGGGTCATGTTGGTGTTTGATAAAAGAGAACCAATTTCAAACACGTTTATTTTTACGACCGACGAAAAAATCGCTTGAACGCATTGCGTTTTAAACTAAACGTCTTTAGAAACCGTGATTCTAGGGTGAAAAAGTGTCGATTAAACGCACCCTTAGACTCGAAACGCTGCACATGAACAACGCAATATTGTTCTGTCCTGTTTCCGAGGGCAGGGGGGCAGTTTTCCCTTATTACTTTGATAAGATTATTGAGCGAAAACAATTTCATGTGTTCCCTTGCCAGATTATTGAAAGGCCCTATATCGACATTATTGGCTATTGCCAACTCAATCTACCTTGATATTTTTGTCATCTTTTCCCAATTTTTCTGAAAGCAAACTGCTGATGTCATCAAGTACTCCAACGTCGTGACGTACTTCAAACCGACGGGTGAAAACGGATCGCTGATCACGCGTGATTTCCGCCTCAAGATCCCCGTCACTTGCGAGATCAAACGCCGCAGTCTACTCGGTAGCTCCTTCAAGCCCAAACTCGCCATTAAACTCCATGCTTAAGTGTCCTCATCGTTGTGTGTTCATTCGTTAAAGGTAATACAAAGTTGTGGTATGGGGTAATAAAATTGGCTCAAATGAACATATTGGAAGCATATGCGATCCTACAATATTCAGTGATCGTTGTCGCGGTTGAAATCGAGTCTAAAGCTATGAAATTGTAAATAATAAACTCTAGCTGTATAATAAACTGTATAGCTCCCTCTCAAGGTCAAGATATTAATTAAGCTATAAAACAATGTTCCTTGACTAAAATCGACCGATTAGCTATTCCCGTTTGGAAATTATATATCACAACTACATATTCTGAGAATGTCATGGTCGCAGCTATCATTTTACGGTCGTAGTCGCTTTTTTAAATATATCAAAATTTACCGGGGGCACCGTTAAATTGTTATATTCAATTTTTCTCGAAAACAGAAGTGTTTTAGGGGCTACATTTTCTAGTGCTTATAATACATCCAGAGGGGCATCCAAATATATTAAAATTGTAAAGAATCACTATCAACCCAATTTTCAAAATTTCAAAAACTATATAAAATATTTAATATCTACATGGTCACGTGTTACTCACTTACAGTCATTTTATTTATATGCAAAGGTAACAGTTTCCCGAAATCGATGCAGATTCGCCATTTCTGACAGAAGCAATCTCATGATCTAGCCTATTTTTGCATTTGAGAACGTGCGGAATCTCCTTTGAAATCTGGCGCGCCGTTCACCACTTCCTGTCGAAGTATATCGTCGAATGAAATCTAAACCATTTCTATATGGAGTCAGCAGGGGCAGTTGACTCCGTTGGCACGCATGATCAGTTGACGTTCACGCCGTTCTCGTCCAAACAATCTAAAAGTCCCTATTGCCACAATATGTGCAAAACTCAAACCGGGTTGGCCAAACTCTCATAATCAATGGCTCTGAGGCTTTGTAGGGAAGTACGCCATCTGTTGGCATTGTATGAAATAGTCATCACCACTGGATGGGCCAGCTGTGCTCAGAAGTATGGCACTGCTATACAAATGTAGTTCGATTAGGATCCTGAATATCTTGGAAAGTGTAGATTTTCTCCTTCGAAATAAATAAACGGGAATAGTCTTTTTTCAAATACAAATATTTGTTACTGACATTGCGAACAGATTTTGTTTCTTTCTTTAAAAGTAGCGTTGGTTTTGACTCTATCGCGGATGATTAATAGTGTTTTTTTCTTCTTTCTACTTACAATTGCACTGAGGAAATATATTATGAATATGAAAATAATGTAAATAACCATTTCCTAATTTCTTTCATATTTTTTCTAGCATTCTAGATTTTTATTGTACAACATAAAAAGTAGAATACATAATGATAATAAGCTCACAATAATGTTAAGGCCTTAGTTTCCATTATATTTATGTAGGCAAAAAATATTACAACAAGAGTGAATTTAAGGTATATATTCTGCATCTTTCAAATGGCAAGCTCAAAGTTTAGGCTCAATTGTGTATGTTTCCCAGGAAAAAATGGCTGCTTCGGGTTTGGGTATTCATAGGAGAGATGTAAGGAGTATTTCCATAATGTATTTATTTGAAACTGTCACATGTCCAATAGCAATATTTTTCACTGTTTATAATAGATTATTATGATTAACCTCTTTATATGCATGAATAATACAAGTTAAAACAAATTATTTCTTCAAAATAATGTGAGGTGGTCGAGATCCCGAGATCAATGACAGACAGACATATTGATTCTGTGAGAAGGACAAGCAAACACCAGCATAAAAGTCAAAATAACGCCACTAGCAATAACATAACAAAGCTAAATCTCCTTCTTTCATTGTCATAAAATACATAATAAACACTTCTCATTCCTCAACTACTCATATAAATGTAACAACATGTACACTGTCGCTAATATAGTTGGAATATTTTTGTTTTACCCCAATTTATGGAATTATTTTAAAAATAATTTTAAAATAATAGATCTAGATAATAGTATACATTACATTCTCAGATTGTATCGAATGATAATTTGCCAATGTGTGTTTTGCGTGACTTCTAAAGCATATGTATGCTACTGTGCTTATCAACTAGGGGACCTACGCTCTTAAGTCATAAATGACAGTAATGAGGATTAATGCCCCCAAAAAGGGCACTAATATAGCACATCGACACGGTTTTGGTCCTGGGGCCTCACAGTTACGAGGCCATTGCTTTGTCTCTGAACCATGACTGTACGCAGCGGGGGCTAGGGTAGGGGGCAGTTTCCATAAATAAAAAAAACACAGAAAATGCAATAAATTGTCAATAATTTATTGATTTTTATACCAGTCCCCAACATTAAAAAATCCTCTGGACGGCCATGAATTATGGCTCAATGCATGGGCCCACAGAGAATTGTTTTTATGTTGGGGACCGGGGTAAAATGCAATAAATTATTGAAAATTTATTGCATTAATGCAATAAATTGTCAATAATTCTTTGCATTTTGCCCCGACCCCAAACATAAAAAAAAAATCTTCTATGTGGGCATGCCTTGAACCATAATGCATGGCCCTACAGAGGAATTTTTCCGTTGGGGACTGGGGGAAAATGCAATTAATTATTTAAAATTTATTTCATTTTCTTTGTTTTTTGGTTTTTGTTGGGGCGTCGACGTACCCTAGCGCCCGCTGCGTACAGTCATGATTCATTGACTAAGCAATGGCCTCGTTACTGTGAGCCCCCAAGATCAAAACCGTGTCGATGTGCTATATTAGTGCCCTTTTATGAGGCATTAATCCCCATTGCTGTCAGCTATGACTTAAGGACGTAGGTCCCTATGTTGATTAGCGTAGTAGCACACACATGCTTTAGCAGTCACGCAAACCAAACACTCCCCAAATGTCATTCAATAAAATCTGAGAATGTACACTACTATCTAGATCTATTAGAAATAAATCATTGTCAGAGTAAAAATAACAACAGTGTAGAATAACTTTTTTTGTTTCTGATAGAATATTACGTATGCTATATAATAGTCTAATTTTAGCACAAATCTCCTTTGTAATATTTGATGGGCAACATCCAAATATGTGACAAATAATATTCTTCTGCTGCAAAAGAAAGCTCTACGCATCTCTACCCAAGCCGATTATCGTGACCATGCTACCCTACTATTTTTTAAACTGAAATGCTTAAAGATTGATGATATTAACTTCCTTCAAATTGCCATATATTTTGTTTCTGTTTCAATATCAAATTGTTACCTACTTCATTATCGTCAATGTTCAAACCTAATGGTACACATATTCAAGGCAATCATCAAAGTTACATGTGGTCAATCCTCACACTAGATTAACCCAGAAATCAATCAGACATAGGGGTCCAGATGTATGGAATTCTTTACCTATAAACAATATAAGAAATATAAAATCCCCAAAATCTTAATAAAAGAGCACCCAAATGTATTATCAATCCACAGATGTAAGATATTACTTTCATATGTATAAATCTATATATCAGTTCCCATGATATCGCAAATTAATGAAATTCTTTTAATTATATTTTACTAGACTTAACAATATACTATGTTATCCTTTTTTGTTCATGTTCTTAATCAATATTGTCAATATTCACAACCCTTTAGGTATTTCATTTGTCATATATTATATATTTGAAAGGGGTTGTAGCGATTAAACTCCATGCTTAAGTGTCCTCATCGTTGTGTGTTCATTCGTTAAAGGTAATACAAAGTTGTGGTATGGGGTAATAAAATTGGCTCAAATGAACATATTGGAAGCATATGCGATCCTACAATATTCAGTGATCGTTGTCGCGGTTGAAATCGAGTCTAAAGCTATGAAATTGTAAATAATAAACTCTAGCTGTATAATAAACTGTATAGCTCCCTCTCAAGGTCAAGATATTAATTAAGCTATAAAACAATGTTCCTTGACTAAAATCGACCGATTAGCTATTCCCGTTTGGAAATTATATATCACAACTACATATTCTGAGAATGTCATGGTCGCAGCTATCATTTTACGGTCGTAGTCGCTTTTTTAAATATATCAAAATTTACCGGGGGCACCGTTAAATTGTTATATTCAATTTTTCTCGAAAACAGAAGTGTTTTAGGGGCTACATTTTCTAGTGCTTATAATACATCCAGAGGGGCATCCAAATATATTAAAATTGTAAAGAATCACTATCAACCCAATTTTCAAAATTTCAAAAACTTTGTATTACCTTTAAACTGTATAATGGTTGCAACTTGTCTGTGATAAAACATTGTTTTTATTCTTTTTTATGTGGAGTCAATTTAAATGGATTGTACAATAGAAAAATGATTCGTTATATTAATTTTTTTAATGTGATATTAACTCCAATGAATTGTGAAATTGTAAACATGCATGAATAAAATAATAAATTATTAAATGGCAAGATTAACTAGCTATACAGAAAGAGAGAGAAGAGGGTTAAAGAGCTACAATGACAAAAATAATAACAACAAAATTGTTATCTTGAATTTTTCTAGATTTTGATTTAGGGTGACTCGTACCATGAAATTATTTTAGATAAACTTTCTGCTATGGTTCTTTAATTGTATGCTTAGTGTTCAAAATATATTCTTCCATCTTTTTGTTACTTCAAATGCCAACCTATATCTGTGCCTATAAAGTCTCTTTATCCCACCCCACAGTCTAATCCTTATTTCACATAAACTTTCTGCTATAGTTCTTTAATTGTACGATTAGTGTTGGTAATATACTATTCCATCTTTTTTTGTTTATGCCAACCAACCTGTGCGTATATAATCTCTTTATTCCACCCCAAAGTATAATCCTTTTTGAGAATCGTATAACTTCGTCCCTTTTCCTTGCAACCTTCTTACAAGTTCATTAACTTCGAATTAGGAAGTTTAGATTTGAGATGATAGTGTATCTATGCTGTGTACAGAGTTTACTTGAGCTTCAGAACTACGTCGTATTAAGCAACCAAAGACGGTCTTAAGTCCGTTTTGGAATTTATGATATTGGAAAGTATAAATGAATGGATTGATCCACATGTTAACGAAAGCGATACAAACTGTCACGTAATAAAATGTCCCCTCGAGGTTGATATCTACTCCAAGACAGTAGAGAAGGTAGGTGAATTGACCAGGTGCCCAGCAAGTAGCGTAACACAGGCTCAATGAGAACATGGTCTTCACGGCATTCCTCCTTGCAATTTCTCTGTAGTCTTTGGTATGGTGGACCGCCCCTACGGCCATGTTAGGACCCCGACGCAGCGTCTTCAAGATGCGAGCGTACATGCAGAACATGACGGAGAAGGTGACGATGAAATACATAACGAATGTATAGATGCCCATTGCTGGTTGCATAATTTGATTGGGCCAGATAAAGAGTAAGCATGACTGATCTTCCACTTTGGTTAAAGTGATCAGGTAGCTCATATGAAGAAATCCAAGCATCCAAGGAATTAGGGAACAACCAATCACCAGTTTGTACTTAACATGCCGTCTGTATCGTATGGGGTAAATAACTGCGCAATATCTCTCCAATGTCAAAAGAAGCAAATTGACTAGCGTAGCTATATACGTTGACCAGTAAAAATACTGGGAGTACCATACACCGCAAAGGAACCTGGCTAATACTGGGCTTTCGCTGGGAAGGGGTGGTTTGGGCAAAACAAAATTGGCAAGGAGAAGTATTGAGGAGATAAAGTCTATAAGCGATTGGTTCACAATTAGTAGATTGGTTGTATCTTGAAGCTCCTTAACTCTTGCAATTACGTAGAGAACGAGTCCGTTGCCAATTATCCCGAGCGTGCTAAATGAGATGTATATAATCAAAGTTGGTAGCGACAAAGCGTTGGATACTCTGCTAACGTTAGCGGTGCTAGTCGATGTGGTATTCAGTTCCATCTCCATAATTTATAGACGAACTTCTTCTTTTTACGCAACATCAGCTCAACTGCAACAATTATAAGAAAAATGAATCATGGACTTACAGTAGACGAAGGAGCCAAACAAAGATGTATGCAAACAATCAAGAATGATAAAGAAGGATTAACCCGCTTTTATTCGTTTTAAAGTTCTACTCTGCCTGCACACCCTCACTACACAAACATATACGTCGTCGATCAACGAATGAGCGACAGAAAATTGTTCAATAAAATAATTGACACTCTAATCGTGGAGCACGAGACCAAACGAAATGTATCGCCACTGATTTGTCGAATTGTCTTGTTTTTGTATTAGTAACATTTTTCCAAAGCCATCCCCATGTCACCAGATGAAGAAATCTAAATGTTGACATATCGTGCTGTATTTATAAGACATATTCCTACAAGCATAATTTCGATATAATAACTTGTAATATTGGCTATTGTACACTGACCAATGGGAAATTGGCAAACGAGAATCGGGTTTGATTGTTGTTAGCTTAGATTCATTAAAATGTCACGAGGAAGATGTATTGTAAAATATTCTACCTTGACCTCGGTCAAAAAAGTTGTGCAATTCTTTAGTAGCCTTAAACGCTTTTTATCAACAAACTTTAAAAAGCCTCACTCCATTCCATCGATTGATTTCAATCTATTTTTGTATGACCCGGTCGACAGATATTTACCAAATAACTACAGAACTTTGATTTAGATTGGTTGCATTGTTATTTTAAATAGAAAGTGGGTCTATTAAAAATACGTTTTAAGTATTTGTCATAAAAAGCTAGGGCTGCACCCACGCTAAAAATGTAATGGATTGATTCAGTTGAAGTCAATTCCAAATTAAAATCCAAATTAATGAATGAAAAGAGTTAAATGAAGAATGCTCAGAATAAGTTTGACCTCTTTTTTTTTCTAGATTTCTTCACTTGTCTGATTGAAAAGAGAAAGATCTTTCTTTACGAACTTTCGTTCAACATCCATATTAAAAACCTATCGATTTGACGGTTTGAATTTTCTTACTTTCATTTCTTTTCCACAAAATTGCACATTCATAGTAGCTGTTCTTTTCATGAAATGTCAAAAAGAGCTCTGCATTGTTCGATCAAATGAATAAAAGATTCTCATTTTCACTTGCCATCAGTGGTATGGACATTTCGATATTAAACTTGGTTTGTTGCAACATTAGCTACTACTCCAAACGTTTCTACCGAAAATCTATTTTTGTTTTTATGATAAGATTTTCTTTGTTCGTCACCCTATATATGTCTTATTCAGAACTGGTGTTGTTATTTAAGATACTGACATACAAATACAGAAGAAGAAAACAATATTTAAAACGTAACAGCATAGCATGTAACTGAGACAAAAATATTGCTTGGGCCAGGGGGTTGCTCAGTGGGTTGGGGGGGGGGGGGGGGGGTAAGCGGACACTTTTTTTTTTTTTTTTTTGGTCTCGAAATTTCAAAATTTGACATTTTTCTTCGTTGGGGGGGGGGTAAGGTTTATTTAGGTTAGCCGTGGGTATAATCTTTTTTTTTTTTTTAATAAAAAAAGAAAAGAAAAAAGGGGGGGTTTAGGTTTTTTAGGGGGGTTTACATACATAATAATACCAAAGGGGGGGTTTGAACCCCCAACCCCCCCCCCCCCCCCCCCCTGCGTACGCCCCTGGCTTGGGCTGAAACAATTTTGTTGGCATACTCAGTGGCAACAAGAAACCAATTTTAGATGCTACTGGTGATAGGTACATACATATTTTGCCATGCAACCACATTCGATTAACGAGCTTCAAGAAAAAACCTATCAAGATCGATCGGATTATTGAAATGAAAATACATATTTTGATGAAATTGCATTAATTTAGGTTCAACTAGTATTTTCCTCTAAAGATGAAGACATGTTTAAGAAACCGAATTCGATAAACTATTTATATATCACACTCAATTATAATCTTCCGTTGATACATTATCATGTAATGGTTATACCAAAGGATTCAAGTTTGTTCACTGTTTCAAGAGCAAGATTAATCGAGACAAAAATTAAAATGATTGTCGTGAAACTAATCAAGACCAAAGGCAAAGACTGCCGAGCCTCGAATTATCTACTGCTTCTTAACCTAAAACTTAATCAATACCGGTAAAGGATAATTTTTGCAAAGCCGTTGTGTTGCACAAAGCAATTATTCCTCCACTTAGTGCACATCTGGTAAATGAGCTCACCGTGCAGAGAGGGGATCAAATAAAGCAACAAAAGAGTTAAAACATTGTGCTCCGATTGAGTGTAGCTGTAAAGATCATTTATTCGAAGTGGTGGTCACCAGTGCTAGCCAGAATATAGTATAGGTGAGGGTGTGCTTGGGTATAGGAATTGACAGAATAATTACATTTGCTTATAAAGCGCCTAACACTTACTTTATCAGAAGTTTCTAAGCGCTCTACAATATTGCAGCATAATTACCCTGGCTTTAGCAGTGCAGCTGTCACCCGCTCCGTGTTTCAAGGAATGCATTCCTACCGGGTCCCCATTTACTTAACCTGGGTGGAGTGTGGCACATGTAGATCAAAGTCTTGCCAAAGGACATTATTGCCTCTAACTCCATCGTATACAGAGCAATCTAGAATCAATAAGTCTGCTCGTATAGTTATGATGGCGCCCTCACAAAACGATCATTCAAAACAATTGCAAGAAAACAACAGCGGGTTGGAATTACTTGCATGCATATTCTGTTATTTTAATCCGAACTCGGACGAGGTTCAGTGACTTTGCAAAACAATTGTGTCGTGAGCTAGTGGATACTTCACCAAACTGCGGATTACATGGTTCACGGTTCGAGTCCCGACACGGCAACAATGTACTTTGGCAAGACAATAATCTACATTTGTCACTCTCCACCCAGGTGAAGTAAATGGGTACCCGGTAGGAAGGAGTTCCTCGAATGCTTTAGCGCTTTATTGTAGCGGCTAAATTACAGCCAGGGTGATAATATGATATTTTGTTTCATGCTCAGTAGAGGACGCTATACAAATGGACCTCATTGTTATTATTATTGTTTATCACGTCCACTACTGCATGCGAGACGATACTTGCATTATTTCACACCAATCACCAGGGGCGGCCGAGCGACTTCCAAAGTGGGGGGGGGGGGCACCAACGAAAAAGGGCACTTTGTTATATTTATATGGACATTGGTATATACCCCTACATTGTGATTACATTATCAGGCATGATTTCAATATTTGTTTCTCTTCATATATCATACAAGATATCGCTTAAGCATCATTACTTAAAAGTTGGGTGTGATGTCTGAATATGCATTTACGAGCGAGCGAAGCGAGCGAGAAAATTTTTAAAGATCTGTGAGGTCGCAGTTTGAAAAATTACATCTTATAAAGAGGAAAAAAGTCAATCGCGATGGGGTTATAGGCACATTCTCATAACGGAAGACTGAAAAGACCTTTGATAAGTAAAATAATGATATCATCTTTAAATGCGAGCGAGCGCAGCGAGCGAACTTTGGGGAAAATTGCTCTTAGTCGCTTTAAATAAGGAGCACGTTTAATGATTACATGAAAAGGGGACAATTATCGAAAGGGATAAGACACTTATTAGAAGAGAAAAGGAGCACGTGTCAAAGTACAAAGGATAATTATAAGAGGTGAAAATGAGGCATTTTTTCACCTGAATAGAGGCACTCACTAGTGATGAAAAAGAGTGTTAACGAAAATGGGAAATAGGCATTTGTTGACGGAAAAGGGGCACCCATCAGATTTTGATAGGGGCATTTATAAGAGGTGAAAAGGGGATAGGTCCCTTATTAGAAAGGAAAAGGGGCACTTTATGAAAATGTAAAAGGGGCACTTATAATAAAGGAAAATGTGCATTTGTTGAATGAAAAGGGGGCACCGTTCGGATTTTTAAAAGGGGCAGTTATGAGAAGGGGAAGGAGCTCTTTCTTTTTAATGGGGGCACTTATCATAAGGAAAAGGGGCACTTATTAGAAAGGGAAATGGGTAGTTATGAGAAGAGGAAGGAGCTCTCTCTTTTTAATGGGGGCACTTATCATAAGGAAAAGGAGCACTTATTAGAAAATTTGAGGGGCACATGTTAAAATGAAAGGTGTGCTCATCCGAGTTTAAAAAGGGGGTAGTTTTTAAAAGGAGAAGGGGCACTTCTTACAAAGGAAAAAAGGGGCAGTTGTCAAAGTAAAAGGAGCACCTCTCGGTTTTTAATAGGGCAATTATCAGAGGTGAAGGGGGCACTTATCAAAAGTGAAAAGGGGCACTTCTCGTACCTGAAAAGAGGTACTTACTAGAGATTAAAAAGGGCACTTATTCAAGATAATTTCAAGATTTATGAGAGTGGAAAATGGACACTTATTGCAAAGGAAAATGGGAACATGTCGAAGGAAAAGGGGCGCGTGTCAAAAATAAAAAGGGCACTCGTCAGAGGTAAGAAGGGAAAGGGGCACTTTTACTAAGTAATAGGGGCACTTTTCCTATGTAAAAAGGGCACTTCTAACAAAATAAAAGGGGCTCTTTTCCAATGTAAAAAGGGGCACTTTTGGGGTATCTGCCCCCCCCCCCCCTTGCCCCCCCCCCCCCCCCGGAGGGCCGCCTCTGCCAATCACACATATTACCCTTGTGTGTTCTCTATAGAAAATAGTAACATAATAAAGCTCCAAGACAACCCATTTAACACCAGTTTAGATAAACATTGCACTAAAAACAGTAAAATAATCTTGAAGGCTTTGGCATTTTTACATATAGTCCAAGATTATTCACGTGGCATATAAAGAGTTCAGGAATGTTGAAAGATGAAATTTAGTTTGAAGAAAAAAGAATTATCGACCTGATACCTACTGTAAAGAAAGAAAAAAAGGTGATCGGATAAGTAGGCTAGCTTTGACAAACCTTCTGTGATGAGAAGAAAGCAATGAATCGCTTATGAAATTCCCTAATAGACTTGTTCGTAATTAGCACATGGTAAAAAATAATACAAAATATCCACACTTAGTTTTATTCATGTAGAAATCAGGGACCACTTTGTTCATTTTAGAGGTGCCTTTTGAGTTCCTTATGTTTGCTCGCTTGGAAAAAAAAATTCCACCTCTTTGTCACATAATATATTGCCTGTCCGAAAATGAGAAAAATAATTGTGCAAGTTTAACGAAAACGTATCTATTATTTGTCTCAGTGGGTTTAACAATGCGTGCAAGTGATCTTTATCTGCCCATGCACAGCTAATATCTACGAACTGGTTTATTCGGGACGCCAAGCACGCAAATGTTGTTTTCATCTTCAAAGACACCATTACCTGGTCGATTACGAGAAAGCTATTGATGTTGTCCCATGGTGGTTGCTTCTTACTGTCTTACATGCATACTGCATTCAACAAGCGCCAACCAATACCGTATAGTAGGGCAACGACCAGGAAAGACCTTTTGGAGGTACCAACATTGGAGGGATTTGGAACGATGTTGGCGCCACCACTAATCTGCACTGGTCAGGTATTGGTGTAGACAGCAATAACCATCTGATTTGGGTCATTTCTTTAATAAAACTGACATTTGTTGTCATTCCCCAATACAGATGGCAACCCAGAGATCTCGTACCGCGGGGGTAGCTATAGCCAACAATGGCAGCTTTTTAAGTCAAAACATTTTCTCCCCGATTTTCTTTATTTAGATCTGATTTTCTGATTTCTAAATCAGATGTAAATTAGGTCGGTCTATATATCTCCTAATTACAGTTTTCAAAATTTTCTAAACTATTATAGAATGTGAAATTTTCGGACTTACTTATATGAATTATCCAATTTTTATCTGAGAACCGCGAAGCAGTACGTTCATGCATTCGAAATATTACCCGGCGGCCGATATATTTCCGGGTCCACCTACCAAAACATAGCCAATGGCCAATCAGAGCACTCGTTTCGTGGGAGTTCGTTGGTCAAGCCGGGCCGACTCGTACGTAGTAGCTACGGTAGCTATTGGACGTTCGAAAAGAAAAAATGAATATTCATCAACTAAAACCAAGACGGATAATGTTGACGACGAGACTTTCTCGGATTAATCATTAATTTAGGATCTAAATGAGCAACCTATCGTAAGTCAAATAAGCTAAATATATGTTATTTTTAATTAGACTCTAATTATTGTAATATTACTGCATGTATGAGGATGTAAAGAGTGAAAATCTCGTAGCATATCTCATTCATCGCGGTCCTGCCGAACCGAACCATTGGTTCCGTACAGTCCCTCGCAGAAAGAGGTCCCCAGACTTCAGTCTCTATAATCGGAGGTCTAGTGGAGCCAGACGTAGTCTCAGTGGAACAACCGACGATTAGAGAGACTGAAGCTTTCGGTCTAGTATTGGTGTTGAAGTTGATAGCTCTCCTATCTGAAATAGCCTTGCAATTATTTCGTAGTTTTTTCTTTTTTTATTCGTTTTTATTATATTCCTATTTTATTTTTCTTATTTCTTACTTTGGTCCTTTCGAAGGCTTCAGATAGTGACCGCATAAAGAAAAATATTAGGGACTTTTAGAAATGCACGTCAAGAGCGTTGACTGCAACGTGTGACGTCATTTTAAGGCACTGCGCCTGCGTCACGTGGTCTCAGTCGGCGATCAAGAATGCATCAACCTTGATTTTCCTAAATCTAGTACATGCAATACATACATACATATTGACATTTATAAAGCGCCTTTACATGCTGAAATGTGTAGAACAGGTGTCACATGCACCTGTTCTACACATATTTACATATTAGCAGTGAAGGGATGTTCTTTTGTTGAGGGTAGAATGAGGAATGTCCTCTTTCTTTGTCCGTGATGTTTATTGTGTTACTTCCTGCATGCATATCGTCGAGTGCAATCTAAAAGATTTCTAATTGTAGCCAACATGGGCAGTTAAGTACGTTGACACGCATGATCAGTCGGCGTTCGTCGTGTTCTCGTTCACTCATTCTAAAAGTCCCTAATGCCAGCCGTGAAAACAAATCGACTGATTAATGTTTAATCCATTTAGGGAGATTGGAAAGATGTTGCGATTCCCACCCCTCTACCAAAGAAATAATATGTTGAGACTTTGCTTTATCTTCAATGAAAGTAGTATTACGGTATTGCTTACAGCGTCTCCACAGGGAAGAAGCTCTGGGAATCGGCCCGGGGGATCGGCCTACCACAAAAAGTGTCTCGACTCTCGAATACGGTAAATTTACAATCCACAGCGTCATCTAGCGACACCAGAGTTTCGTCGATTTCGCGTGATGAATTAACTTAGAAAAAAACATGAAGTTCTACCCTAGGAGATTCAGGATTCATCAGTACATTTGGTGGAAAGGTTAGAATAGCTTATCCAGGGTAACATTTTGTACTGATTAAAACAAAATGACAAAATTTGGTTACTTGGGCAAGTTTTGGACCGAAACTCTGGGTCAGGGGTAGTTTTTCCAATCGTAATTGTTATCAGCAACGGAGATTTGATGGACCAATTCTATGTCAAAATTTGCCTTGGTTTATAACAAGTGGTAAAATAGACCCCCTATCAAAAACAATATGGCAATTGTTGTCACTATTGTTGAAATTGCGTCATATTGACGAGGTGATGTGGAATATTGGTTTATTCACTTGACTCACAGTCCAACACTAACGTCCTGTAGCAAGACATTAATCCATATCTGTCACTCTCCACCCAGGTGCAAATGGGTTTCTGGCAATTGCTATATAATGATAATTGTAAGGCCCCTAAGGAGTTTAGCATGCCTTTTAATACCGATTTGGCTACCCTGAGATGAAGAACCAAATTATTGTAATTATTGTAATTACGGCTAAAAATATTTTTAAAAAGTGAGTTTTTTGGGGTAAACTGAAGCTCCCTTCGTAAAATGTCTCGTCTGGAAAGATTCCTAGTGCCTTGTAAGTTGTTAAAAATCAATCTTGAAAACATGGATCTAAATACTTAAATATTATCGTATTATCTCTGAACATGCTCAGTCTGAATTCATTCTAGAGACTAAATTACTTCTAACGTGTCTTTAAAGGACTATTAGTCTTAATAAACGTCCATGTCAAGAAATTTCCTGTCCTTCTACTAATGTGATTATATTACTATAATTTGATGGATAGTCTTCTTCCGCTTTAAGTATCACCATCCTTGTATCCTGAGTATGACAGGTATTGCATCAGTGATTTATTGTTTCAACTTTAACTTTTGATTTCCATTTATCAAAGTTATGCTGCTTTAGAATATAACGAAATGTATATTCTACTAATGTGTTTCTACTTATATATTTGATGGATAGTCTTCTTCCGCTTTAAGTAAATACCGTCCTTGTACACCCACGTTCATCAGTTTTGCATCAATTGATTTATTGTTTCAACTTTGGCCCTGGATTCCTTCATATCATAGCTATGCTGCATCAAGATGTAACGGACCGTACATTTGCATGAATACGATAATGATAAATCATTTCTGAACAAACAAAAAAAACACCTTAAACATACTTTGGCAAAAAAAAAAGTGTGTCTGTGCTAGGGTGTGTGTATGTGTGTGCGTGTGCGTGTAAGTTTGTAATTGCTTATTTTGGTGTTGTTTGTTGCAGTGGTGTTGTTATATAATGAAAATGTATCAATCTGAAGAGTAGTAGTAGGACATGTAATGGAGTTAATAGTAGCAGAAGTAGAATCAGCAGTAATGGTTATAGTGGGAGTAAACGTATTAATAGTAGTAATAGTACTAGTAGCAGTATTAGTAATTTAGTAATAGTAGTAATTGTTGTTTTTGCAGTAGTAGAAGTAGTAGTAGTTGTCTTTGCAATAGTAGTAGAAATAATATTATAATAGGCATTTGTATTGCACCATCTATCCCAAAGCGCACAAGGAAAATACATGAGAAATAAGAGTCCGCATAAGCGCTACATTCTCGTATCAAGCATTGCCTAAAATAGAAGAGATTGGATTTCAACTTGGACTTTAAAAAATCTTAATGATGTCGTATTCTTCAATTAGAAGGGTAAGTTTTTTCACTGAAACGGTGCTGGGGCCGAGGAAGCCCTTTTGCCGCAGATAACTCTTGTTCTTGAGATCAGAAGAAGATATTGGCGTGATGATCTAGCCATGTGAATATGTTTACGGTATAATCAGATAATTAGATCTTGAAGGTAGCTGTCAGGAGAAGTATGTGAAATTGTATTTGTTTGCGAATAGACAACCAGTGCAGGTTCTACAGATCGTGAGAGATATGTGCAAATTTAGATGTCCAAGATAGAACCCTGTCAGCCGCATTCTGAGCATGTGGAAGTTTATCCAGATTACGTGATGACATATTTTTTTAAATGGCACAAGTAATTTCAATCCTGGGTATTACAAATGCATGTGTAAGCATTGCAACAGACTTATCATCTAGGATTTTCCGAACACGTTTCATATTATGAATATTATAATAAACAGATTGGCAGACTTTCTTAAATGTAATACAAAGTTTTGGGAAGTTTTTGGAAATTGGATGTATAGTAATTCTTTAAAATGTAGATTTATTTGGATGCCCTTGTGGATGTATTATAATCAGTATTATCAGTAAAATCAGTATTATAACCAGTATTATAATCTTCTTTCGAGAAATTGAATAGGCAACAATTTACTGGTGCTTCTGGTAACTTTCAAATATTTCAAATAGCGCCTAAGGCCATTCAAAGGTAGCTACGATCATGAACATCTCAGAAAACGGGAATAGCAAATCGGTCGATTGTAATCAAGAAACATTGTTGTAAAGCTAAAGTAATATCAGTCTTGAAAATGAGCTATACAACATAACGAGTTTACTATTTACAATTTAGACTTGATTTCGTTGTCATTGAATATTGTAAAATCGCATATGCTTCTAATATGTTCATTTGAACCAAATTCATGACCCCATACCAAAAATTTGTATTCGTTTAAACATGTGCATCCATAGACATGTCCTCATCAAAATGTCACTAAGATTTCAAACAGTCTAAAACAAATAATGATGTGATTTCGATACAACTCCGTTTTACTCTCATCCAGCATCCATGTCCTCTGGTCATCTATTACAGCATTTTGATGAGCAAGGTTCGCTAGAGAACAATAATAAACGCTGAAAAAACAACGGCCCGAGATCTGATCCTTGATGAACGCCGAAAGGCATCTTAACTAGAGATGGCAATGATTCACCAATTATAACAATTTGTGATTTTACCTGAAGATATGATGCAATCCACTCTCAAACAAATCCTCCGACTCCGAATGGCTCAAAACAGTTTAGTAGTATTATGGTCAACAGTATTGAAAAGACAAATGATAAACCTAATAAAAACAGCCTTCTTACCATCCCGTAGTAGTACATGTAGTAGTCGTCGTCGTTCTCTCTTTAAATAAGTGACAAAATAGAGAGAAAATTCGCCCAAAGCTTACGGAAGTCATGAATTTTTAAAAAGTTGAAAATGAAAAAATTGTGTATAAAGATAATAATAATAATATTTAATTTTTGTAATGTTTATTTATGTAATGGTATATCTCCTTCTCTATTTTGACCGAGGGAGAGAGAAAAATACGTCTTTTAAAAAAAAAAAAAATTAATAGAAATTCTTTGTACAGATTTTTCATTATTAGTGTTTTTCTTCAAAATCAACGTGTTCTTACAATGTCTATCATGAAATCGATCCACAATGAAAAAAGATAAACAAATAGGGACATTTTTCGTGATTGATAGTACTTGAAACGGGAAAAGTGATCATTTTATGCTATCATATATCGTGGCAAATTCCAAATGAAAATATCAAATTCAATTCATGAGTGTCTTATTTTTTCCGATTTGTCTTAAAACTATACCATTGATATGTTTCCCTGAATTAAAAAAACACTCAGACATATTCTGAATAAGGTGACATGCTCCTGCTATTAGTCGTGACGCTATACTGGCGCTCCAACTTATTTTCCCGGCTATAGCCGAGCATTGCCGAGCGGCCAAATAAAAGCATATCGGATCCCCATGTAAACCTGGACGTAGAGTAGCAAAAGTGGATTAAAACTGCCACAGAACATTGACAGTCAAGGGAATGGACTGCTCTACCACGACAATTCACCTGATCACATACACTTCTTTTTTAAAAGTTGTGCTTGCTCCGTGCCTACCATCTCTCTCCATTGGGGGAAATCCCATAAGTGGGTCATTCGGGCATGAGTGTGCTATCAAGCATAATTCCTCTGGAGCAGCATTGAATTGAGATTCCTTGAGATTGGTTCGAATTCTGCATCGACTTACATCCATAGTCGTACCATAGATCTACTAAGTAGGTCCATGGTCGTACCGTGATCTATTTGGAGGTCTATATATCGACGATAAAGATCTCCCTCTTGCAGTTAGGGGATTCCATAGAATCGGTTCGAACTCTGCATCGACCTGCATCCAAAGTCGTACCGTGATCTATTAGCAGCACTGCATACCGACGATAAAGATCTCCCACTTGCAGCAAGGGGATTCTTTGGAATTGGTTCGAATTCTGCATCGACTTGCATCCGTAGTCGTATGGTGATCTATTTGGAGGTCTGCATATCGGCGATAAAGATCTTCCCCTTGCAGTTAGGGGATTCCAACGAATCGGTTCGAATTTTGCATCGACCTAGGGTACGTTTATGCTTAACCTTTTCTGGCTAGAATGAGGCATTTGTTACGCATTTAGTTCAAAACAAGGTTGCGTCATTTCTCATTTTTGTAGAATCACAGAAAAACGGCGATCGTAATCGCCGATCGTAAACTCACAAAAATGTGCGTTTTGGATCAGCGATCATTGGGAAGCATAAACGCAAACTCGATGCTCGTACACATTATATACTATTAAAATATGCATGTTGTTTCTTGGTTTATAGTAATCATATAATCAATATTTGTATTTGTCTTATCGGTTTTTATTGGTCATATCGGTCCTATTGGTTTTTATGGTCTTATTGGTTTATATTGGTCATATAAGTTTCTATTGGTCCAATTGGTTTTTATTTAGCATTGGTCCTATTAGTTTCTATTGGTTTCAATTGGTTTCAATTGGCCCTATTAGACTTTAATGGGATTTCAATTGGACCAATCGGCCACATTAGACTTTGAAAGGTTTTCAATTGGTTTCAATTGGACCAATTGAAGTCCAACTTAAGGCCAATTGGTCCAATTGAAACCAATTGGGGTCCCATTAAAGTCTAATGGGGCCTAGGTCGATGGGGTCAATGGGGCCAATTGGTCCAATAGGGCCAATCTGGACCACTTGAACCGTCCCATTGAAACCTGTTAAAACCTATTGAAACCAATTACAACCAATTGGAACCAATTGAAACCAATTGATATTTTTAATTGATGTTCAATTGGTTTCAATTGGATTCTCGTCTTGGTTGGCGAAGAGCACTCCGCACGATTAAAGAATAGCTGGTCGTATAATCGTATCAGCGTTTGACAAATTGATATTTAATATGTGTTGAAGAGTGGTCGACAGATGGTATGGAGCTCTCTATATAGACGCCAGGGATATAAGAATGCTAAAATATATGACTAAACTTCGGCATAAAAAGGTATTCCCTTTAAAAAAAAAATCTTTTCAAAATGAAGAACTAACATTTTGAAAATAAAAATTCTCTATACAGCCTTTTGCTAGTCTCATTTCACAACGCCCCCTATGGTCAGAGTCAGCAGCCTAACATGTTAGCCTATGGACGTTTTTTTTTTTTAATCGTTAAAAAAATCATTTTTTGTTTAAACGAAAAGCACATCCACCCGACGTACGTTATCACTAGCTCTTTCATTGGAGCCCTCATGTCTCATTGACTTTTGAAAGTTCACCCACCGTAATTTTTCAAAATAGGTTGCAAGCTCGTCATTGCCTATAATACACATGTGAAACAAGTCTAACTTTGGACTCAGTTTGCCAAGCGATTTGAAGATTATAGGTCGAGCACACGAAACATAAAAAGCATGAATTATCATAGATCACTTCTGCCTATTTCATTATGTCCATTTCATCCAACCCCCCACCGTAATTTTTCAATTTAGTAAAAGCAAACATTTAGCCGAGGTAAGCAAAAACATGAATATTCATGACACACCATGGACTATTCGGTTATTAACAGAGGGGTGCAATCGGTCATCACGTCAAACTCCCCTAATTTCAACCAAGTATTTCATATAATTATATAGTTCGGTATGTTTCTTTTACTCACTCGTGAATTATTAAATATCAATGATGGTTTAAAGAAATGTAAAAGAAATTTTAGTTGATATTTATTAACAAATTAATTTATATTTAGCAAAACAATCTCACATACAAAATTACTATCAAGTGTCGTCTGCTACGCCGATTGTCGCCTGCTTCGTTAAAGGCACATATTTATCGTTTGGACTGTAAGGTATACCAGGGAGGTGAAAGAAAAGGAGGCGAAACTCTTATAATTTATTCAAACGCATTCTTGAGTTCTTAAGCGTTATAATGGGATGTGAAACATTCCACTTGGCTTTAAAGTTTCATGCTCCGAACCGCGCTTCCACTGCGGGGACTTTCGGAAGTCAGGCACCAGTCTTACATTTACTACAAAATATTAAATTACCGGCAAAATTTCAGCGTAAATAAAAAACTTTATATAGAGATTTTATTGAGAATAGTGCATCAAACAAATTTTCAAATTTAGAACTCCGTCCTTCCTTTAATTTGTGTGCCATAGTTGGTAAAAGAAAAATTACATCCTGTCAAAAACTCAATATTTTAGGATGATGCGCTAATTTGTGCATGCTTTAATGTCCCGTTATTTGATCCATGATTTACAATCTTCAATAACATTAAGTTTGCTAGTGCGTGCTTTCGCGTGTTTTTGGTATTTTTCAAGTTTAAAAAAGGATGAAATTACACAAGTTTGTGTTCGCTTGTTCTACTCTTTACACATTCAACAATGGATGAGAAATCATTGGAAGGGACAGCGAACAGTTGCTGTGATACTATTTTCTGATGTAGGAATTCTAAATCCTGAAATTTCATGCACTCTTTTATCTCACCACCTGGTCAACAGTTGCAGATTAGCGCATAACTTTTCGGCGGCTTGGAGCATGGGGTCAAAGGAAAGCGGCTTGCTTCCAGTCCTTCTCTATCACGTCCCTGGGTATACCAGGGAGATTTGTATTTTCCTGCAGTACAACGTATAGCAGGAAAATGTTGAATATGCGGATCCTTTTAATGATTACGTAATGGAAGTGGCGAGGCGGTATGGTTTGAATAACTTAGGCAGGTGAAAGTTGTTGTATTGAGAAGGAAAGGAATGTTCAGAAAGGCATAGAGAGGGAAGTGGGCGTGGTAGCCATTCTAGCTTTACACCTACATCAGTACGAGAATACACCCGACGGCGCGGTGGCCTGTACTTATAGCGCGCGAACACATCACACCCAATGGCATACACACCCGGTACCCTGCAACACAGTGGAACATTCTAAGAAATTAAAAAATTATCTACAAAATGGACCTCTTGAATTATCTGAGAAGTAACTTACCCTATTCTGATGACTTCAAGGAATGTCAAGATAACAATGGCTGCTTTTCCATCCGAAAATAAAACTAGTTCGCAATTAGAAATAGTCAATTTCTCGATAATTTCACAAAATATATTTGCCGCCGCATTCAATATGACGTCATTGACAGCTGATTGGCTAGTTTGGTAGTGACGTCGAACGAGCTATGTTTGTGCTGCGATGATCGAGCGAGCGAAAATGAGACAATCGGAGCAATATGATGGAATCTCAAATGACAATAATAACACAAATTGAAGAAAAAGCAGACCTTAATTGAAGGTAATAATTACACTTTGTATCTTTGCATTTTGCTCTATAGTGCGTCCCCAAAAAATTATACACTTTTGAAATGGCTGCCAAATAAAAAATATATGATTCTGGGGGGAAAGTTGTATATGTATAGAAAGCTCATAAACTCAACTTCCATATGACACCAAATAGTTCGAAAATAATTCATGCTTCGGTGAGCATTACTCACTTTTGTAAAGGGTATGAACATTAGGCTGCGCAGGAATTAGCCTTCCAATTTGTGAGAGGTAAATCCTTTTCAGGAATCGGAGCTTACAAAATTGAGGGTGATATGATACATTCATGTTAAACATAACAGTTTGTAACATGGAAATTACAGCATTTACCATCACCACCGTTCCCTCGTGCATAAAAGTTTGGTTTAATAAGCCATGAAATTCACTCAGCAAATCATGAATGTATCATATCACCCTCAATTTTGTAAGCTCCAAAGGATTTACCTCTCACAAACTGGAAGGCTAATTCCCGCGCAACCTAATGTTCATACCCTTTACTAAAGTGAGAAGTGTTCACCCAAGCATGAATTATTTTCGGACTTTGTGGTGTCATATGAAAGTTGAGCTTATGAGTTTTCAATACATATACAACTTTTCTCCTAGAATCATATATTTTTTTATTCGGCAGTCATTTCAAAAGTGTATAGTTTTTTTGGGGACGCACTGTAGAGTTTCCAACAAATACAGCAGTGATAATTTCATTGCCGACATGTCACAAATAGACAATGTAAGAGCCCGATAGAGTTGATCATTACTCTTTGCGTGCCCTTGAAATGACCTCCCCGTGCCATATTGCATTTCGCATAGGACAGGATAAGGGAGTATAGATTTTAGTGTTTCTCGTCTGGATACAAGTAATCTATACGAGTGTTAGAAGGGCTGTCGTGGAGGTAATCAAGACCAGAATTGGGTAATGTTGCAAAGCTTTTGCATCCCACAAAGCCCTCTGTCAATTGGTGTTTATTGCTTTGTGCAAATCGGCACGCATGACAAACGAGCGACTGTGCCAATTTGGAGCTCGTAGCAAGGGAAAGGTTACCACCTTGTTGCTGTTTATGAATATCAGGAGGCGCGATAGCTCAGTCGGTAGAGCAGTGGTCTCGTAATCCGGCGACCCGGGTTCGAAACCAAATTTATACGGCTAGCGCCTTGGAAGATCCCTTGGAAGAGACCTAAAGCCGTCGGTCTTCTGGTTGCTTACTAACAAGCATTTATGCTTTCTTAGCAGTCAAGTAAAATAACCACCACCACTATCTAACATTAGAAATCTGAGTGATCACTTTAAACATTGTTTGCATTCGGTTAAAAAAAATGGAAATAATTGCCAACGGTTGAAATGATTCAAATTCGTTATTGAAACGAAAAGAAAATACCCTGACCACTTCAATCTAATAGCTTGTTTTCTTTTCATCTGGCTATCGACAACATGCATGGTAAAAACATCCTATCTATTTCCTCCCTCTCTCTCTTTTTTTTTTCTCTCTCTCTCTCTCTCTCTCACCGGTACCTGAGGGTGTTGGATGTCGGAAACAAACCCGCGTCAAAGACTTACGAGAAGGCTTGGGAACAGTTTCTGTCGTTCTTTCTTGGAAATTACTGGTCAACGAAGAGGATATGGGATTACAATCTGCCTCCATGCACTTATAGTCTCAACTAGACAACACAACTCTGAAAACAATATTCTGTATTCATAAAGGGTATCAATTTAATCAGTTCGGATATTTCATTGATTCTCTAAGCAGATTTGTACGAAAAAAACGAAAGCAGTTGTATCAATGAAGATGTTATTGCTACTATTAGTATTATTGTTTTTAGGATTGATGACCTCCTAGTATAAACGGGGACAACTCCATACACCGGCAGCCGACATGGCCGCAGTTGACAAGATGGTAACTAGACCGACAGCCCACTGGACCGACAGAGCAAACAAATATATACGAAAACAAAAAGATCCATGAGTTGACGGCCTAGGAGACGGACAATCCACGAGACCAATAGCCAATTGTAGTGATAGCTACATCTAGTTTAACAGAGTCTGCAAATACAGACTAGCATGTATAACTAAATATAGAATGACCTGCAACCCATGACTCATGCCAGGTCATGTTATGAAACAATGAGTACTGGTACATGAGAGGCCTACAAAGATGTCTGACTGACATAGAGCCTCAATAAAGCTATACAACTTATTAGTTCAATCAAAGCTCTCCAACTGGTCTTTTATAAGAACATAATATGGTGTCAGAACTAGGCAGCCAGTGTTTGTGCTGAGCAACCCAGCCTACAGTATATACATGGAGGAATCATTGAAATCAGGCCAGTTCATTCCAATTCTTTGTGATGTGAGAGATGATGAGAGCTAGAGGGCTTAGAGTCTACGTGTATGTCCAGTGAATGTAGTTATGTCCATAATAGTTAGCGCTGTCGTTGTATGGATTGGAGTGCATAGTTCTGTGCCGAGCCAGTTCCAGTATAACGGGCAGTAAGCGTGACATATATGGGACATGAACATACAGAATAACTCAGTGAAAGTTAATAGTTGAGCTTAAAGTAATTGTTGCAAAGATACAAAAAGAAAAAAGCTAATTGTTATGCTGTTCATGTGAGTGACTACACTAGGCTAAGAAACAAAAAGAAACAAAATGGCAAATCTCAGTCAACCTCCTCCACTCGACTTAAAGGGAAATATTTCCGAGAACTGGAGAAGATTTAAACAGAAATTCACTCTATACAATGTTGCCTCAGGAATGTCTGAAAAAGATGAAAAGTTACAAACATCAATGCTTCTACACGTGATTGGTGATGCTGCCTTGGAATTGTATAATACGTTTGTATTTGCTGAGGGTGAGAGCATGAAGCTTGAGAAAGTGATGAACAAATATGAGGAATATTGCATGCCAAAACGTAATCTAACCTATGAAAGACATAGATTTTTCACAAGATCTCAGTTAGTGCATGAAAGTGTTGATCAGTACGCAACGGAATTGCGGAGTCGTGCTCAGTCGTGTGAGTTTTCCACGTTGAAAGAGAGTCTTATCCAGGACAGAATTATCTGTGGTATTTTAGACGATGGTCTAAGAGAACGTTTGTTGAGGCAAGATGATCTTACATTGGTTAAAACGTTGCAAGTATGTCGTGCGGCTGAACAAACTCGAACGCAGGCACAAGCGTTGAGTTCCGCAGGGGAAAACGCCTCAATTCCGGTAGATTCTTTCAGCAAGACTAAGAAGAAATTTCCTGGTTCAAAGTCAAAACGGTCAGAACCTCAAGGTCGTACTAAAAGTGATGCATGTAGCAGGTGCGGAAACCGACATAGCACAGACAAATGTCCCGCACAAGGTCAAACATGCAAGAAGTGCAGTAAACAAAATCATTTTGCTAAATGTTGTAAAACCCCAGTAGCCAAGGTCAATGAACTGCAGCACTTGGAGGTAGATTCAGAAGGTTTCATGATTTGCTCTGTTACATCAAAAGAATCCAAGGATGAATGGATAGTTAATCTACTAGTCAATAACCAGCCGGTTGACTTCAAGGTTGATACTGGTGCTCAGGCGAATCTTCTTCCTGAGACAGTATTTCACAAATTGAAACCAAAACCAAAGCTACAAAGAGCCAAAGTGATGTTGACAGGTTATTATGAGACAGATATCCCGGTCAAAGGTCGTTGTTGTGTACAAGTTGAGTACAAAGGGATCAGACTTAATGTGCCGTGTCTAGTCATTCCTGGAAATCGTCAGCCTTTGTTAGGATTAAGGACGAGTGAAG
This sequence comes from Strongylocentrotus droebachiensis, assembly GCA_035222895.1. Taxonomy (NCBI): domain Eukaryota; kingdom Metazoa; phylum Echinodermata; class Echinoidea; order Camarodonta; family Strongylocentrotidae; genus Strongylocentrotus; species Strongylocentrotus droebachiensis. Next base: position 207,076 of record JAVYIG010002329.1, read on the forward strand.
ACTTGTATCTGGTGAAACGGGTGTATCATGTTGAGAAACAAACTGAACACGGAACGGGTAAAAGTGTAGTTCAAGACTATCAAGATGTGTTTGTAGGTCTAGGTTGTCTTCCTGGTAAACACCACATCACATTGAGAGAGGACGCACATCCTGTTCAGCATGCATGTCGCAAAGTTCCATTTCCACTTAAAGATAAACTCAAAGACGAGTTAGATAAGATGGAACGAATGGACGTAATCACACGAGTTGATGAGCCAACTGATTGGGTTTCTTCTCTCGTGGTGGTGATGAAAAAGAATGGTCAGCTCAGGGTCTGTCTAGATCCAAGAGACCTGAACCGAGCAATCAAAAGAGAACACTATCAATTGCCATCAAGAGCTGAAATAACTGCACATTTTGCAGGAGCCAAATACTTCAGCAAGTTAGATGCATCTAGTGGTTTTTGGCAGATCCAACTAGATGACGAAAGCTCCAAACTTTGTACGTTTATCACGCCATACGGAAGGTACAAGTTTTTGAGACTACCTTTTGGTATTTGTAGTGCTCCGGAAGTCTATCACAAGATAGTGCACCAACTGTTTGCACACATTCCGGGAGTTAACACAATGATGGATGATGTGATTGTATGGGGAACTACCCAACAGGAGCATGATGACAGGTTGAGAGAGGTTCTCAGCATAGTGAGAAAAATGAATCTCAAGTTGAACAAAGACAAATGCGAGTTCAATGTCAAGAAGCTCACATTCATTGGTGACTTGATCAGTGATCAAGGGGTTCAACCTGATCCAAAGAAAGTGTCTGCTATCTTGAACATTGAGAGACCGAAATGTCGGAAAGATGTCCAACGGTTCTTGGGTATGATCAATTACCAAGGGAAGTTCATTCCAGATCTGTCGACCAAGTCAGCAGCACTGAGACATCTACTAGACAAAAAGAATGTATGGACATGGGATCATGCACAAGAGGATGCATGGAATCAGCTGAAACAAGCTCTGATACAAGAGCCAGTCCTACATTTCTATGACTGCAAGAAACCAACCAAGCTGTCAGCAGACGCATCAAAGGATGGTATTGGTGCAGTGCTACTACAGCAATATGATCAAGATTGGGTTCCGATCGCATATGCATCTAGATCAATGACTGATGCAGAGACTAGATATGCACAGATCGAGAAAGAATTGCTGGCAATCACATACGCATGTGAAAGATTCCATCAATACATCTATGGACAACAAGTAGAAGTGGAGACTGATCACAAGCCACTTATTCCACTGTTTGTAAAGTCACTGGGTGACTGTCCCCTACGCATTCAAAGGTTACTCATCAGGGTACAGAGATATGATCTCAAGGTCTTGTACACGCCTGGAAAGTACATGTATACTGCTGATACATTGTCCAGAGCAGTAGATCCAAAGGCTGAGTTGAATGCTGAAACTGAAGAAGATATCAGAGTCTACGTAGATGCTATTGTCAAGAGCATGCCAGTTACATCGAACAAACGAAATCAGATTGTCAAAGAGACAAAGCAAGATGATCAACTGCAAGAGCTGCTAGGCATCATCAGAGATGGTTGGCCGGAAACGAAGCAGCAATGTCCAGTTAGAGTCAGGGAATACTGGAACATCAGGAGTGAACTCTCTGAAGCAGATGAAATCATCTTCAAAGGCAGCAAAATAGTGGTTCCCACTACTATGAGAAGGTTCATGCTAAACAAAATCCATGAAGGACACTTAGGCATCGAGAAGTGTAAGAAACGTGCTAGAGAAGTCATCTATTGGCCCAGAATCAACACAGACATCACTGAAATGGTCCTAAGTTGTACTTCATGCCTAATGTCCAGACCAACACAGGTCAATACTCGATCAGTGAGGGGAAGAAAGGAGGATCATAAGGTGAAGCAAAAAGAGCGATTCGACAAACATGCTCGAGACTTGTCAAAGCTAAAGCCTGGAGATCATGTCATACTCCAAGACATGAAAACCAACACCTGGTCGAAACGTGGTATTGTCAGGTCTGTCCAGGATCGAAACAGATCATACCAGATCGAGACAGAAACAGGAGAGATACGTCGCAGAAACAGACGTCACCTCAGGCCAGTCCCACGTCAACAACAAGCCGAGTGTATTCCACTACCAACACAGGATGACTTCGAGCTTGATGACACTGCAGAAGCTACAGAGCAACCAGCATCTGGAGAAAGCTCAACTACGTCATCAACCAGAACCAGAAGCGGACGAGTTATTAAACCGCCAGATCGCTTGAACTTGTAAATAAATGAAAGCGAACTACAGAGAAAGACTTTCGCGTTTTGTAAATAGTTTATAGTTACAGAGTTCAACTTGGACTTTAAAACATAACTGCAGGATCGCATGAGCATGATATATATATTTGCATGTTATAGTTTAAAAATATAACCGGATTTAATCAGTCACTTTGATTACACAAATCAACAGATATCACTCAACCTCAACGGAGAATTCCAGTTTCGCGAATCGCAACCTTGAAAGATATGGACTGTCGCGTAATAAGTTATATATTTGAAAGCGACAGTACTCCAGCATTAAGGGACAGAATAATGCCCTAGTACAGTCGCGAGAGTACAGGTAGTCCACCCTGTCACTCTGTACAGTTTAAGAAGTTTTATATATATATGTAAACCTCTTTTAAAGAAGGGAGGTGTAGTGATAGCTACATCTAGTTTAACAGAGTCTGCAAATACAGACTAGCATGTATAACTAAATATAGAATGACCTGCAACCCATGACTCATGCCAGGTCATGTTATGAAACAATGAGTACTGGTACATGAGAGGCCTACAAAGATGTCTGACTGACATAGAGCCTCAATAAAGCTATACAACTTATTAGTTCAATCAAAGCTCTCCAACTGGTCTTTTATAAGAACATAATACCAATGAGACCGACAAGACAAAGACATATACAAGAAAAGATAGAAACGTATTGGTCTCATAGACTGTCGGTCTCATTGACCGCCGTCAATCTAAAGAACCGTCTGGAAGGCCAATCGGACCGATATTGTCGGTCTCATGGGCTGTAGCCGTTATAAACTTTTCGTTTATTCAAAGGCTAATCTGATAATCAAGTTCATTTAAACGAGAACAGAACAATAAAGGAACAGATGGGACCTGTGGACGACAAGTCTCAAATGAACATAAACCATGTGAAAGTTGAGAAGCTTTTAATATTCACGATTTACAGAAAGTTCACGAGAAAGATGAAATAAAGAAACTGTGAAAGAGAGTAAACAAGAGAACGCAAAGAGGTAAATGAAGTATTGGGGGAGAAATGGGCTGGCAGAAGTAGAAAGGTTAAGAGGAGAGAGAGAAAGAGACAGAGGAAAGGAAAAGGAGGATGGTAAGGAAGAAAGGGAGAAAACTGGACGTCTAGGAATTAAAGAAATACAAACAGAGGAAAAGAACGGGAGTCTATGAGAGGATAAAGAGCTTCATAATATTTCTTAGAAAATTCCTGGTCAAAATGACAAATTACAAAATAAGACACAACAACTGTTAAAAGTGTCAATTCCAGGTCGATACATACAAATCCTAGATCACTATCGTGCGAAGATCGATTGCGCACTATTGGATTAGTAACGAATATGTTTTCTTTAAAAAACGGAGTAGACACAGATTCCATTATTATAGCACCGATGCTTTATATATCTTTATCAATAGCACTGTAAAAATACCACTGCTATTTTATCTTGAAGCAATGTTGAATACGGTTCTTTCCAAGAATCCTTAAATCTTAGAAAGAAAAACGTTTAATTGATGAGATATTGTAGGGCAAGCGCCTTCAGCGCCCACAGGCGGGTACCGGTCAGAGACATTGATTGGTACAGTTGGCCGACCTGTTTGGAGTTGGGCACAATATGGAGAGTACTGCTTCGATGGACAGGCACAAAACAAAAGAATATACACCGTGTTGTGACCAACTAGAACCAAGTTGGCCAACTATGTATGTAGTTGGCTCTGTTACCATCATCATCAAGCACCGAATAAACCATAGTTGAAATATCGCGCCCCACAATAATTCCCGGGCTTGAGCATGGATACCATAATGGCATCCTGGCATTTCAAAGTACTAACTTCTGCCAGGTACCCACATAATCTCACCCGAGTCGAGTGTGGCCAATGGATCTAGATTAATGGCTTGCCTAAGGAATTTGGTGCTGTGGCAGGGGTTCGAACCCCTGTACCCTGTGGTTCAAAATCAAACGGCTTATTCACTAGACCGCAACACTTCTACAGTTGACCCCAAAAAAATGCGTTTAGATTCTCAGTCAAATTTATGTTTTATGAAGGAAAAAAAAGAAAAAAGGATAAAATATATTAAGGCTTCCTCTTATTTATTTTCGTGTGCAACTGCCAGTGAATTGAGTCTGAAAGTGTTAAAACGCACATTTATACAATTGCATGACCAAAAACAGATCTAAGTCTATGCCATCGAAGCCTGCAGAACAGGAAGAAGGAAAAAAGCTTGTGCACAAAATTCAACATAATCTTTCCAACGGTCACGACAGAATGAGAATATCCAAGATGTGTTAAAATTAAGATGTAAAATATATGTTTACGAAAAGGAATGACTGACTGAGGTTGTTATTGTGTGTACGAAATAAAAATAAAAAGTATAGGACTATAAAGTTATGCATTCTGCATGAATTTTAAGTCAAAAAGCCTGCTAAGCCTTTAATATACAGATGAGAACAATATTTTGGGCAAAAGCTGTAGCACCTAGTTTAATGTATATTTTATTTATGATCAGCTTAAAGACCTACGTGAATGAGGGAGACAAGAAGCCTCAAGGTATCTTTGTATCAAGAAAGATGCTTTAAAAGGCTTAGTTGATGGCAAAGATAAGTGCCTTTAGAGATGTAATAACAACAACATTATATCTGTTTTCTTTATATTGTTCAGGAAACAAAGGATTTAGAATTATGTAGGTGTAACTGCGAACGTTCTTCATGACCGCCAAACTCCCCTACAACTATAAAAAGCGGGGGTGGTACGTTTTTCGTAAGTGCATTGAATGGGTGTATTTACAACCGCAGTTTAATAGAAGTGAGATTTAGAATAATACTTTAAAACATAACAAACATTGTATTTTGTAATCCTTCTATGATAAAGGAAAGTCCAACCTTAATAGTAAAGTACTCTAGAAAAAAGAAAAAAAAGCAAAACGGAGAAGCATACCGATGAGAGTTTGAATTAAATCAGACAAAAAGTGAGAAAGTTATACATTTGTAAAAGTTGCAATCACTACAGGTATAGGTTCTTCAGAAAAAAGGTTTTTTTCAAAAAATGTATGACTCAAAATGTTTTTTTCTTTATAGAGGATCTGTACTAATATGCTATTCAAAATGCACGTTGAGTAGTTCCCTACAGGAAGAAGGCACTTGGAGAAAAACAGAACTATTAAAGCGATATCTTTTGTTCGGGACATACAGGGAGTTATCTGTCACTTCGTTATAATCCACTAAAAAAAATTACCATCATGAGATTTGCATGGATGATGTTCCAAAAAATTGTAATTTGTTATTAAAAGTCCAATTTATTTTATTTTGTTTTCAAACAATTTTCTGCTTTTATTCGACCATTTTACTTTGTCTAGTAATTGCCATATGACCTCACGGTGACCATATGGAAAGAATACTTCCTAGGGAGTGGAGTTGGTGAACACTGTGCATGAATGAATCCGATGGCCGGGGTTATAATAATCTGTAAAGCGCTTAAAGAAGGTATTTCGTGTTCAGCGATGTATAAATCCAGATTTATTATTACTTTCATTACATAAAAGATACATCAATTGAAAGTGGATGTACGAAAGAGATTACTTCCATGATATATCCTTCTATTGTTAAGCAGTGTCTGCACGTAATTGAAAATTGATACCTACATGTATTATGGTGTGAGGTATTGTTCGCCTCATTAATTCGCTTCCTTCCGCTTACTTTCACACGAGCCGAAGTCGATCTAATTTTAGTACACTATAATCTGATATTCAATCTTTTCATCAAGATTAAAAGCAAATGATCTCTACTTTTCTTGAAAAACATGTAATGACGTTGTTATGCGAGGGTTGGTTGGTACATCTTTGATTACATTTTGTTACCACCTTTATACAGTCAGTATCAAATTACTTCACCCTGAAATCTCCCCCGTTTCTCAATTCTTAATCTGTTTCCGATTGCTTAGCAACTATCTACCGTGGATCGTACTCGGCATCATGCCATGCCACGAGGGTACATATCTAGATGTACAAATAAACCGATGGGGTCATAATTGTTTGATTAGTAATTAAATACAAATAGGTGGCGTTACAACGACATTTGTTAGATTAGTTTCATTTAAATTCCCGTTTAGGCAATGGTTACGTTTAAAACAGTAGATTAGGGATGCAGTATTATAGATAAATAATATATTCTTGGAGGCGTTGCATGACCAGGATGATTCAAGGGACTTGGTAACATTGTTTAGATGAGAGAAAATGGTGCGTAGGTAAAGACTTCAATTTTAGATGAACAATTAAAGATAATCTGAAAGTTTGAGTGAAAAAAGGCCGTTATCAATGATAACAACTGGGAAAAACTGATGTGATCGATTCCAGAATTCTCCCAACTATATTATTATAATTCAATTAAGTTTTAGATGAATGTAAATCTTCACTAGGCAATCAATTGGCTCTTTGTACCATTCCAAATATTTAAGTGTTGAAAGATTTGTAAAAGCCTGTCTTTATGTCTTATTTTCATGGAAAACGGTTGGGAATATTCAAAAAAATGACTGGGTGCCAATTCACTGGTAGAGGCTGTCGCACAGTGACGCCTTCATAGAAAACATTATATATTTGTGGTTTGAGAACTTGTTCAGGATTTGTGCTTGATATCCGGTAAGTACGGTAGTAGGAATATAATAAGTAAGATTTCATACACAAATTACACATTTTTGTCACTACCCTTCAACAATGTTACCTGTAAAATTTGAAAAGTGTAAACAAGAAAAGTATTAACAACTTTGTTGTTTTGACTTTGAAAACACTCTCTGATTCTGTAGCAAAAATCCCGCTTAGATTTTATTTCCGAAATGAAAAGTGTCTTTGTGCCCTGTTTCACGAAACTCATTATCAATAACAGGTATCAAATTTCTATAACAAGGGATTTCAGTAGCTTATAACTGTTATTGTAGCTTTTTATTGATATCAGGTTTAATGCAACAGGGCCCTAGATTCTAAAAATCGGTCTGATTTTTTTTCATGACGACATCGACATCCCCGGCGTCAATTCTCTCTCTTTCTTTCTCTCTCTCTCTTTCTCTCTCGGTCTCTCTCGGTGTCTCTCTTTCTCTATATACCTACTTACCCTAAACGCAATTGAAATTGCACTTCCCAACTAAAGCAAGAAACAAAGGAAAACAAAAAAAATGAAAACATAGACATCTAAGGTTAATAAAGCAGATATTAATTTGACACAGCATCAGCTTTTTTAAAGACGTGTGTTTTTGCTTTGCGAGCTAAAGTCCCCTTTTTTCGTAGTTGATGTTTGTACCAGTCCATTTATTTATCGGTAGGTGTTATAGTTTCTTGTTTTTTTTTACTAGATTACAACTGAAATCCAATGCTAGAAGTTATTTAGGTCTTTCCTCCCATCTGTTAGCAACAAAAAACATAAGAAGGCAGTTGGACAGTAAAGGAGTCGTATTACAACTGCCAAGGGTGTTCCCGGGACATCGTTTTTCCAGTTCTTAGGAATCTCTTCTGACGATCTTTAGGTTTAAAAAAACACCCTTGAGACAAACCGACTATGTAATAAATATCTTATTGATACATCATGAAGGTTGAATTTTATTTGTTTGGCTTTATTCTTCATCAGCATTGAATGGATAACAAGGCTCAGGAAAATCTGGAACTAGGTAGGTTTACTTCTATTTTTTAAAGCGTTTTGAGTAAAATTACGTTTTCCGCCAAACCAATTTAAAAAAATAAATAATAGCAATTCTACAGGAATGATAAATGTGACATGAAAAAAACAAACTAATCTATTATGTCGACATTTACTATTTTCATGTAAGATTCTTTTAAAGACCCGGCGAATTTTTACTTTCTTTTTACCGCATACAGTCAAAACATTTGCCCCCAAAACACTCAATAAAAGTCAGTATTCGTTATTTTAGTATTGAAATGGTAAATAATACTGCATATTGAGAGAATAACTCGTGAATAAACGGCATTTCATAATCACCTTCGTTTAAAATAGTAGTTTTCAAAGCTTAATCTAATTAGAGGTAACATGAATAATATAAAGAAAAAAACAATAGGAAGGAGAATGAAAAGATAAATAGTGTGGTGAGAACATGAAAGGGGGTGTCATTGAGAGAGCGACTAGAAAAGTAAAAGAAACTAAAAAAAGGGGGAAAAAGGGAAATATGTGAAGGACAGATTACAAAAATGAATTTGAAGGAAGGTGCAGAGAGAGCTATAAAAATGGGGAATTGTTATATTATTGAAGCCTTTTTACATCTACGACAGGCAGTGGCGTAGAACCCCCCCCCCCCCCCCGCCCCCCCCCCCCCTAATCGAATAGCAAACAAAAATGAGGTGAGAGAGAGAGAGAGAAAGAGAGAGAGAGAGAGAGAAAGAGAAAGAGAGAGAGAAGGAGTGATGGAGGAAAGGGAAAAAAGAACGTGAGATAATATAAGGAGGTAGATGGCTCGAAAACGCCCTTCAAAGATTATAACATGTGAATCAGTTAAGTGGGGACAACATGATTAGTCTTACGGCATCGTTTAACAATGTTAAATCTGAGATGCATGGCCCTACGTGTTTATCAGTGTCTGTGATATGGTGTGATTTGAAGCCCTACAAAAATTGCGCTCCATAACGATCATGAAGTGCCTCAAAAAGTTAAAAAAAATTGAGTTACCGGCTTTACCGTACTCACTTTCCCTAATAGACTATAGTCTAATAAAAAAACGTTAGGAAAACAAATTGTAAAATTTCGATTTCCAATCATAAATATCTTGATAATCAGACAGGCGATCTGCTTGTAAAAGTCATGGGGTTCTTGACTGACCTAAAGGTTAATAATTTTCATTGTAGCATCAGCTAAATCCAGGATTTTGTTTCAGAATCTGAGACAAAGATACCCAATTAAGATAGGAGTAAAAGTATGATACACAAGAGGCCTTCACGCAAAATTGTGCCCGTGCGTCTTTGTATACCTCCTCTCGTGAGTAAAAAAAAAAGAGCAGGGGGTAAAAAAAAAAACGTTACGCCACTGACAACAGTCGCTGTGAGATCCAGTTCAATTAAGAGAGAGAAAGAGCTGTAATCATATGATAATAATGATAGCGGGCTCTTGTATTTTAAGGATCATGTCTGTCATGATAATAAACACTTGTACCGCTCAAGTATTTTTACCCAGGTTTTAATTATGGCAATCTCCCTACTTTTTTTATCTTGGTTGAGTGTAGCAAAGGAAGCTTAATTTCTGGACAAAAGACATTAATGCTTCGGCGGGGATTTGAACCCCGAATCTAGTAACCCATAGTCCGGAAATTTCTTCATTAAACCATTACACCATGGCATGTTAAAAAAATATTCCACCAACAAGGGCAGATCTAGTTTTTTTTTACCAGGGGGGGGGGGGAGGGGGTTAACCTAGTGGCGAATCCAGGATTTTCCAAAAATCGCGCCGTTTACCTTATTTTTTCTTCACACTTGTCCACCCAAGGGGGGTTAAACCGCCGAACCCCCCTCCCCTAGATCCGCCCTTGACATAACACACACATCAAACAATAAGTTTTTGCTCGTTCACTGTCCGTGCTTTTCGATTGGGTAATTATACGCAAATGCCACTCATGCATTAACAAATCGCTCCACATTCTTGTGTACACGAAATCCTCGCACACTGTACTCATCGCCTTCACGTCTTATTCTAAACAACGCCACCGGGTAAAAGCTAGCCGTCACAATAAAACGAGTGGGGTGTGGTGTGCGTATACATCCAAATCGCGCACTCAAGCTGGTTTCATCACGATGTGCTTCGTTGTGATTGGACGCATCTCCCGTCAATTTAACGAACATCTCCAATGTGTCACGATTCTCCCAGCGCCAGAGTAACTTTAGAGGGCGATTGAAGTGCCACTACCCGAGCTTCAGCTCTCAGTGCATCGATTTTCAGCGGTTCAGCAGCAGAGTTTCACTTGTTTTTGCGTCACGAATAGCGATTAAGCGGCTCGAGATGGCTGCAAGTTCTCCCTCCAGCTCCCGCGTAAAGAGAGTTTAATTGAGGAACATGCAACGTTTATAAACAACAAGAGCACTGCAACCCCAGAGCGCAAGGAGCATTTGTCTTCAGTACTGAACAGGAAATGCTCTACTTTTTTGTTGCTCAGGTTAAATAAAAAAAGAGGACGCTTTTTGCTGCATCTGTCTTCTTTTTTAACGAAAAAGTGCGACTACTTTCAAAGGTGAATTTTTCTCCCAACGAACGGATATTTCTATTGGAATAAAAAATAAATCCTTCATCTGACTGAAATTACATTTTGACAAGAAGAACTCCGTCTGCAAAAAAAGAGCGGTCATGTCAGCTGTTACGCTGCTTTCCAATTTTGGAATACCAAATGACTCAAACTACTGAAGACAACTGATATTCAACTGTGAGTGAAATAGCTCTGACTTATCGAGAAGATTAGCATTAGAGGAAAACCCAAAGTGGATTATCAAGTCTGTATTCTAGACATGCATTGGCTCCGATGCAACTCCGATCAAGGGACTACCAGGACTACCCTATAATTATTTAACAACAACACTTTTATCGTCGTCTTCTACTATTTTACCGGTGGCGGATTCAAATTACACCCCTTGATGATAATGAATACTAGCCGGAGGTTCTGATCGATATCTACATTAGATGTAAGACTACTCATTTTGTTAGGGATCCTCATCTGGACTTTGGACGTGCGCAGTCTTAGGATGGGTGCTTGAAAGATCAAGTTTCCACAGCTTCATTTGGAAAAAGTGTTTGATATCTAATCATGTTTCAATTCCTTTGATGGATACACCTGGATACTGTTTTTCGATCTAAACGAGTAGTTTTTTAAACATCCGATTGATGACGGAAAGTGTGATTGCCAACGGGGTGTCCTGGACGAATTCTGTAGTGGAATAACTTTAGGAAACGTACTTCAATAACTTTTGGACAACAACTTATCAGATAAACCATGGCGGATTCATGGATGTACACCCTGCCGAACGTGTCGAGCAACGGTTCGTTATTGAACAGCTCATCTCTGGACTTCGAGGATGATGTCATGTTCAATTCTTTCCTAGTCGCCGGATTTCTATGTATCTTTGTCGTTGGTGTCTTTGGAAACAGCATTGTTATTCTGTTAACATTCCGACCAACGTGCAGCGTGAGTGTCAACACAATCAATACTTATATTGTCAATGTTGCCTTTTCGGATTTGCTCTATATCTTCGGCTGCCTGTTTTATACGCTAACGAACTATAACCAGAATGGATGGATGTTTGGTGATATCGGTTGCAGACTTATTTTGGGACAGGATATCTTAACCATGCACGTGAGTACTTTTATTCTCACTATTATGAGTGTCGAGCGATATGTCGCGGTGGTGCACCCGATGATTTCATTGCGTTACCGGAGCGTTGGCTTCGCCCGCCGGATCAGCGGGGCGGTGTGGTTAACAGGTATAGTAGTCACTTTACCCATGATTATTTACATGTCGGAGGTACACGTTGAGGATAGGGATAAGTATTCCTGCACATGGACGCTTGATGCTGATCGTTCTCTGCCCAACTACATGCTCGCTATCTTTCTCATCACATTCCTCATACCTTCAGTCATCACCGCCACGGTCTACGTACTCCTCCTGTTCCATTTCCTCAACCTGGTCAGTCCCGCACACTCGGCCAATCGTCGGACCAAGCGCTCCAAACGCAAGGTGGCCCAAATCATCTTCGTCATCGTGTTCATCTTCTGGCTTTGCTACATCCCTTTCTGGACCTACCAGCTCATCATTTTAAGAAACGTGAACTTTGATTCCAATAACATAATGGGACTGGTCACATTGGTCCTGTCCTACCTAAACTCCTGCGTCAACCCTTTCCTCTACACCCTCCTGCCCAGAAGGTACAACATGTGGAAGCGGATATGTAGCAGTCGTACTAGACGGACCTACACCCCTGTCCATGTGCAACTAGCGGCCGTCAAAAGAATCGGCCATGTCCACAATGGGCACGCGGTCCTATGAACCCTTCGTCGGGTGCAGTTAAATGCACCCGATACAAGTTCGTCTAGCACATGATAAACTCGTTTTGATATTTTGTTCATCATCGTTACAGAGCATTGTTATACGTCTTTAGCGGCCTATATATAACATGTGCCTTTCTGGACCTTCTGGGAAGAGTAGAAACATTCTCATTTTTTACAGCATATAGTTTATTCAAAAGACTTAATCCATATCGAAATTGTCACATTAATATCATTTTGTATAACGCCATCGTATCCGTAATGTAGACGTAATATGGTCATTGTTCAAGCCTCCCAATTTTCGATAAAAATATATTTACAAAACGCTAGGCATTCGGAAGCTATTGCATCTACGGTTACCTTTTGAAATACTAATTATGTGATGGGCTGTGTTGATTTATATTTGATGAACGTGTGCAAATACTATCCATTCCCATAACAAAAAAACAAGTCTATAAAAAAGACACAAACTTTGACCTTCCATCAGAATACCGTCAACTCATAAAAACTGTTTATAATGGTCTCGTGAACCCTCAGAATGGTTTATCACAATACCCAAAGAACCGAAATGTCGGCCCTCTTGGCCGTCGGTCTGGTAAACATTCAGGAACCATTTCAGAAGGTTCAAAGGACCGAGACGGTCAGTCCCGTGGCCTGTCAATCTCACCGCTCTTGATTTGGAGCCAGGCAAAACAAAAATAGTTGGGGTATATATTAAAAACAAGAGACGATCAAATTGTAGAGAATTTTAAAAATCAAATCAACTACAGATAATGAGAGGGCAGAGCATGTGATGTTCAATTTTGTAATTTACCGACAAAATATCTAATCAATATTAACTTCAAGCGGTACGTGAATGTGTATTTGAATTTCTCGGTAGTTCAGAATTGTTGAACTTATTTGCTTAAAGATTGCCGACTATGTTTTTTGCTATATTATTCGGGTATTTTGACGATAGAAACATCCGAACTCAGGATTTTCTTTCTTATTCTTTTGTCTGCCATTCAAGAAGTGTGACGGTAGTCAGTGTTATATTAGTATTATACATTGTTAGATTGTACGAATTCAATGGACTTCATGGGAACTTTCTTTTAAATTATTATGATTATTCTTTTGAAATGCATATCGACAGGGAACCCTCATTGGAAGTTATTTTGGTCTAATTCTCAGCGACCAATAATACATCGAGACAGAGAGTAAGACGTATTACACGGACATCATTAAGTGATCCTTCAGTCTCATCTTTCGAGCTTTCAAGGAATATTGTCGAGGAATCTTCTTACATAGGCCCTCAAGACACAACATTTATGTAATACTATATAATTTAGATATGTAGTTAAGGTTGATCCGAGTTTACCTCTTCGTCCAGAGCATATCAGAAAGGATTTTATATATCCGCTATCATTGAAGTTGACAGATAAAACTTTAATCAGCTTATTTTTATGGGTGAAATTTGACATTACGTTTATATTTGTTGTAAATTAGAAATAGATGCACCTTCCATGACCCATTCCTTTAACGGTACTATGTCCCATTTGCAGGCCAAAAAATGAAAAGGTTAAATTCCAACGGCATTTGAAGGACAATACTAATTTAGAACTTCTCTCAAAACGAAAGGGCTTGAAAATGGCTTTTAGTGTGACATAACGACTATTGGTTGTCGAATCGACTTAAGTGATTGCAATCACCTAAGTAATAGTCTGATTTTTAGATCCTTCTACCGAATGGTCGTACGTTTTGTGCTGCAAAAATATTCGATCAGTTGAATTTTGGCCGTTGCAAGTAGTGTGTTTAATATTGATGTAGACAAATGCTCATGTACATGTTATAGCTCATTTTATATGTTATGTTATTACCAACAAAAAAACAAATCTGTCAGTCAGTCACTCAATAGTGTCCGACAGTGAAGTGTAGAAGGTAAATGGGTTTCCTTGCACAGTATAAATACTAGGACACTGATAATGGCTAAATTTCCCAGATAGGACATACATGACATATTCATTGTTCCTGCAAAGTTCTTCAGAATTTGATGTTAGCTGCAAAAGGGACATAGTATCTTTAACAGTACTTTTTTTTTTCTCTCTTGACACTACACAGCCTGACAAAATATTGCTAATTTCGAGCACGTGTGACTTTATATCGAATCCAGTGGCGTCTCAACGTTTAGGAATAGGTCATACACTAAACATATGACAAATTATGCACCCAGGGCGTCGTTTGGCATGTTAACATGTTAATCACTGGAGCGAAAAAAGTATCACCATCAAGATGTGCCGATAAATTGGCAATTTTTGACATTTTTTCCTTCCTGAAACCATTTTGAACAATTATTTGGAGTTTTGTTTCCTATTTGTCGCACTCGTTTTGATCGAAACATCGTCATTTCCCAATTGTCTTCCCCACCTTCTGAATTAATTGGAGCAAGCGTTAACCCCTCCCCTCCTTAACCAAACTATGTGGATCTACCATTGTTCTTTGCCTTGATAAGGTAGATGTATAACGAATTACAAGTAAAGTACCTAGTTATCCTTGGACAAAAAAAATCGTCAGCCCCCAAGCTATACGATTCAAATGTCTAAAAAGTTGTTATATTGCAACTATCTCTATAAGTTCATTTTTCTTGTATGTCATCCACTTGCTGCCAATCGTACTTTAATGGGTTATTGACTGCCGGAGGGCAATTGTGAATTATGTAGACGAAATTCACTCCCCCCCCCCCCTATTTTCTCTCCAAATTACTTGTTCATTCAGTGTATCGTTTATAATCTTAGTGTTATACATTGCATAGCCTTTCATGAAGAAGAGGCTTGCTATTATTTTGATCAATGTACGGTCAGAATACCAACGAATGATACTTTTTTTAAATTGTGTTTATTTTTGTATACATGCTTACCTGTGCAATGAAAAGTGATAATTAAAATCAAATATATGAACGCACATTGACTAAGTTTGGAGCATATTTCCAGTGTATTGATCAAATATTATGAATGTTTTTGGAGTGTATTTCCTGTTTAACTTAATCGTTTCTTTTTCCTTTCTTTCAAATAATTTTTTAGCAATCATTTTTTACACTTCTTTTAATTTGTGCACATTCTGTACTTAAACTGCGCCGTATATATTTGTTACCTTCTTAGTTCTCTTCCTCTGTTTCTACAAACGTGTTACTCTTTTTTTCAGCTTGTTGTCATTTAGTTCTATTTCCTATTTAGCATTGTAATATCCAAACAGAATGTAAATAGGTTTTTTCAGTTTTCTTTTAGAGCTTTGATTCGTATCAAGGAGCGAATGGCCCCAACTTAAAAAAAACACACGTCAAAAACCTTGCCCATCACCATCTAAAATGTGCGAACATTGCAGTAGCGCTTTAGTAACACTTTGCCTGCTTTCCTCGCCTCTCTACATGGTCGCTCATTAGGCACGCGTGTAATTTTGCACAAAACAACAGGCACCAGTTTTCGGTATTATCGCAACACGACGGGTTTGCAAAAAGACGAATTGCTGGATTTGGGTAGCTTCATGGCAAACTTTTAACACCCTTATCTTATCCTGGAAAAGGTGGAATAATCTTGTAGCCTTCGATTTATCAATTCCATGGTAAATCGAATGTGGCACAGGAACATTATTTGTGTGGAAATAAGGAGTGACGTAGTCAAAACGTGGTTATATATGCAATACAGTATTGTACGGAGACTGTCTTTCTTGAAAGTCTTTACAGCCGTGTTACTGTGAGTGTTCCCATGAATTGGCGCCTTAAGGCTACCATGTCGCTCATAAATATTCATCAATAACCTCAAATCAATAAGTTCTATCAATGCATGCAGCTAAAGGAATACATTTGGAATACAGTATGTCTTTCTCGGAGACTTATCAGATCTGGTTCATGAATAAGAAGCTATTTCGATTTTTATCAGTGACATCATGTGGTAGTTGACGCTGCTGCTGATGATGATACTGATAATGATGATGGTGTTGATAATAATGATGATGGTGGTGTTGATAATGATGATGGTAATGGAGGTGATGGTGGCGTTGTTGTTTATTGTTGTCATTTTTGTTCTCAAAGGGAATGCATAATAATGGTATTTGTCACAATGATATTAAAGAGCGTCAATACAACTGGGCCAGAAGGGATTAGACCACACAGCGAAGTCACTGACAGGTGGCTATCTCATTAACTCAGCTCTCAACTAACATAAGAAAAAGAAGATCATGGGGGACCAACAGGCACCGATTGGGGAAGTTTTCTATATAGAGGGAGCAAGTACCTACAAGTAGGACAGTGGGGCTTAAAGCAATGTATCACAACACTGGTGTGATTACATATCTTTCATCTTATCAGGGTATTTTAAAAAACAAAGCAACAACAACATTAATATCATTGAGTATGGTAGCAACTTCATGGTTGAACATTTACAAATGACCAGAGGTAGTGATAGTGTAAACAAAAATCTATTTAACATTATGAAAGCGTGTACCGAATAAACGTAGGTTTCTTAATACTTTGTATTTCTTTGATTATGATTCCTATATTCGGCCTTATATGATTTGTTGAATCCAATTATGTTGACGGATAAATCGACCAAATTTATAAAAACAAAATATGGGGCTAAAAATAAAGCATGTAAGCTATTAAATATATATAAATTGACATGCTTTTAAAAAAATTGGATTTATACATGAAAACCCTCAAAAAAGTTTGGAAAGCATGATCAATTAAATATCTCTTGTCCTGGCATAATCATCGCTTAGATTAGTTTCGGTAAAAAGTGGGTTTATTAATTTGTTAAATGATACACCATTTATAATGGCTTTTCATTCATGGAATGTGCAGTCGATCACAAAAAGGGGCAAAATAAAAAGTAAGAAGTTGCAAAATGCGCTGCTCTTGTTCGACTGTACATTCATATTGCCCTATTTCCCGGGTTTTTTCAACAGTTATTAACCTAGGCATGGGGATTCAGAAAGTTGATGACTAATCAGTTTCGAATCTTGCCTGACATGTCCCCATAGTGCATACATTGTAATTCCAGATTCTTTAGAATTTGGCATTTATGGATGACCAGTTGGGGGAATAGCCTCACTGTCATGAACAACAAAAATTACACTATTAATATGTCACGATATTTGATGAAGAGTGATCTACATAACAATACCAGTGCTTACTGCATAACACTAACAGTGCTTACCAGTACATTTGGCATTTTTTCGCTTTTGACCCTGCCCCTTATTTGATGTACTGCTCAATCCATGGCTGCGAAATCATACTAAACATGGTATTATTTTACAGAAGAGGGCTACAATCCATTCGACTTGAACTTCCACAAGTATTGACGGGTTATGTACTGAACCTTTTGAAATGATGCCGATTATACGGCATGTATGGACAAAAAATCGCCTCTGTGTGTAAAATGCGAACACATTTGTGGCATTGATTAGCTCTATCCAGGCTTACTTCGAACCATCGGATCATCGCGTCGTATAGGGTAAAGATGTACAGTGCTTTTGGAGGTTAGAAACATGGGATAAGATAAAACACTTGACGCGAACTTTCTTAAATGTGCCGTAGGGTTTTCACAAAGTATCGGTTAAAATGTACCAGACCATCTGCAGATGAGAGGGTTTTATTTTGCATATATTAACCCCGATATTTCTTGAACAAGGGGGCATGTTTTCACAAAAGGTCGGGTAACGCGGCCACCCAACCCAACGCGATTACCCGATGATTGAAAGTAAGCCATCGAGATTCATGTCATCGTCTTCCCAATCAGAAATGGATTATACAGGCAGCAGTGAAAATCACATTACGTCACATGGCTTTTCCACTTTTTTAAATCATGTTGTAATTGTCAATTAATATTAAGCCATTTACATAATGGGCTCATCGTTACATGCTACGCCATTCATCTCCATTTAAAAACAAGACACCCACGTGTATTCATATCCTGGAGAATCGGATCAATATTACACAAGTTTTGTTAGAGGCAGAGCTTTCGTGCCATGAATAATATATTCCAGACGCTGTGACATTTACCAAAAAAAGACAAAAGTTCGAAGTATTCACCGGGCTTAAAGTCTTGGAATAAAAATATATTTTTGCCGTTTGCCCCCCCCCCCCCCCGCCCTTTCTCTCTCTCTCTCTCTCTGTCTCTCTCTCTCTCTTTTTCTCCCCCCCCCCCTCTCTCTCTCTCTCCTCTCCTCCCCTCTCTCTGTTTCTCTCCCCAATAGTCACGACTACGTGATCGACCTGAAACATCTGCACATCAAAGTCGTTTTTAAGATTACAAAGAGCCCTCATTCGTTGACAATCAATAGATTTACCATGGCGTAACGCTTTAGGGTAGAATTCTTTCATTCTCTGAAAAGGAACGCAAGTATGAATTTCGTTTTCTCCAAATTACGGTAGCTGATCGGTAGCTTCGGCAAGGTATCCCTTCATCACGGATTGGCGCATTTGATTGGCAGACTTTCATCTGTAAGTATATTTCCTTATCCCAAATGCCCCTGAGCCTGTGGCGTATTCATTTTAAAAACATTCAATTCAATTTGATTAAATACTTTGTTATCCTCGAAACATACACGGGATATTTTTCTTTGGTTTTCATGTTTGATGGAAGATAAACAAAGAAAATGGAGATGATGATAATACAGTAAAACGTTAAATAGCACTGAAAAGGGAAAACTCCAAAAAAAAAACAGAAATAAGATATGAAGATAAAATAATATAGCATTAAGAGATATAAGGCAGGGGGCTATGATATCAGGCACCATATCAATAATTTCTTTTTCATTTTTCGATAGTGATTGATCTAAGATAACACCTCAGTTTTAAACGTCAAAAATCAACATTGGTTAGTTGGAAGAGTGAGAAAAAAAAATGTATAAATCATGATAATCCAAATATCACATGTGTGATTCTAATGATCATAACAATCAATTATAAATTACATTCATGGATATTGAAAATGAAATCTATAAAACTTGCAGGGGGTTAGTGACTTGCCAGTATGATCCCATAAGTATTCCGCCCTCGCTCCAGGGAGGACCCCCCCCCCCCCTTTTCCCCCTCTCTCTCTCTCTCTCTCTCTTTCTTTCTCTCTCTCTCTCTCTTTCTCTCTCTCTCTCTCTCTCTCTCCCGCTATCTCTCTCTCTCTCTCTCTCTCTTTCTTTCTATCTTTTCTCTCTCTACTTTCCCTCTGTTCTAGAAAGTGTCTTTGGAAAGTCTGCTCAAGGTGAACAGCAGGCATTTCATTATCACATCATCTTCTGTACAATCTCAGACGTATCCGCAAATATTTTGATCAAGAAAGTATGAAATTGGTTGTACATGCTCTTATCACAAGTAAGCTTGATTATTGTAACGGGTTGCTGTTTGGAATGCCTGATTCTCTGATAGCTATTAGTTACAAAGAGTCCAAAATGCATGTGCAAGACTTGTCTATCGTCGGTCGAAATTCACTTCAACCACACCTCTTCTGAGAGAACTCCACTGGTTGCCAGTCCGTCAAAGAATCTCATTCAAAATATTGTTAATTGTCTATAAATCATTGAGTGGTCAAGCCCCTAATTACATCACAGAATTACTCCAACTCAAAGTCCAATCACACAGTCATAGCCTACGCAGTTCCACAGATAAATTATTATTTCAGATCCCCCCATGGCAAAACTAAAATAACTCTTGGGGACCGTGCTTTTGCTATTGCTGCCCCCAAACTATGGAATAGCTTGCCAATAAAAATACGAAGCACTCCATCTCTCAATGTTTTTAAATCCAATTTAAAAACTTATTTGTTCAACTGAGAGATCTTATTTAATTTGCAGAATTTAGTAAAAAGGAGCTCTTAACCAGCGCAGCTGAATATATTTTGTATAAAAGCTGCGCTATATAAATTTATTATTATTATTATTATTATTATTATAATGTTATGAAGGCTTACCGTTTATGTTATGGCAAAAGTATTTCACATTAAGTCTGACAAAGTTATGCACTAATGACTGGTTTACAGTTAGAAGAGGATTACACCTTATCATTTCCTTTGCAAAAAAGTACACCTCAGTCATTGTATTTCGCTCAGTAATAACTCACATCGTGTTTAAATGAAGAATTATCGTGATTTTAAAAGTGTTACACATTTATTTCCTTGCTTAAATGAGAATAAAATTTATAATACCTATATCGACTTTATCCTGTTTTTCTTCCTTTCAGAAAAAGACGTATGATACACGACAGAAATATATTCTTAACAAAACATCTGGCATTAAGTGCCATAGATGAAGTGGGGAGTTCAATGTATCACGAACACAATAATCTGCATTAGATCTGAACTTCGCCCTGGAATTCAGTGGTGGAAAATTATCACTCTGACACGGTTTAAGAAGCCCCCGTCATAATCAGTCTGAGGAGCCGACCAGCTGGGAAAGGAATAACTTTAATTGGCCGGATAGTTTAGACTCCTTTGAGGTTACCGTCATCTACCTTAGGCTGTTAAATTGCTCAGTGCTGGCATTCATACCTAGCAACTTAGGACTTGTTCACAGAAGAACTCGCGGCGTATTTTTTTTCTTCTTTTTTTTAAAGTAAAGTTTAATACGTTTTTAAAGTACAGTTGAATACGCTCCTTATTTCTGTGTGTTAATTCATGGAGGTACATGTTATTGAATACTTGTAGGACCTTTGTTGCGCCCACTCTGCCATTAATTTACACGTAAAAGAAACACCCTTCTTTTTTTTTCTTCTACCGCGTCATACTTGAAAGAGCAACAATTATTAATTATTAGCTGTGGCAGTCCTAATGCCCAGGGGGTGATTCACTAACAGCTAAAATCGATCCCAAATGAGATTAAATCGCTCTTAGGCTCAATATCACTCCTAAGAGCAATATCGCTTTTAGGAACTGATTCACTAAGGCATTTGGGATTAATGCTAGCAGTGAAATCGCTATTAAGGCTGAGAGTGATCGCGATCACTCTCAGCCTTGGTAACACATTCTGGCAAAGACAAAACTGTCAAACTGAAGCTTAATTAGAGCGAACACGAGGAAAATAGATATTGTTAGTAACTGATTTGATTTACTCTATGATAGGTTAGGCCTAACTTAGTGCCAACAACATGTAAAACACTTTAGACTGTTAACCGGTGCAGACGTGATGATGAACTACTGTAGGATAAAAAGACGACAAGACAAATTATGAGAGGAGAAGGAGAGTTGTTTGAACTCGGCAGAAGAAGGCCTATGAGTGATACATCAAACAGTATACGTAGTCATAAACAATCTGACATGGTATAAACATACTGTGATATAACATTATCACACACACAGAAAAAGAGTATTCATATGAGTAAATAACTGTTGTTGTTTTTATTTTGGCATTTCACGGGTCGCAAGGGCGCCGAAGTAAACGTACTTATGAGACTCGTTCAGACAGGCTTATGAGGTGGTAAACCGCGGCGTTTTTCATTATTATTATCTTGTGTGTGTGTGCATGTTTTCCTTATGATGACGTAACGCGATACGCTTCACATTTCTGTTTGTCTTAAAATACAGAGCTCAGTGGATAAGCCAGGGACTTTGTTGCGCGCAGTTACCATTCATTTACAACTTTTTTTTGTTAAAGGGGAAAAGAGGCGGCTCTTTTATTTGCGGCGGTGGACCGCGTCATATCTGAACGAGGTTTAAATGAAAATCTAACCTTCGTAGCCAGCAACTTTAAAAGAAAGCAGAAAAATCAGTAATTTAAAAGCAGACTGGTGATATTCTGAACGAAATTATGATTTTATTTGTTTTGTGTGTGTAAAGGTTGTAATCACTATACCTATGGTAAGTTCAAATTATCTGAATCGGTAATCGGAAACGTCAATGTGACTCACATCATTACTTCAAATTTTGGTGTCTTCAAAATGTATGAGTTTTCTTTAAAGAGGAGATATACGAATATGTTATCCATAGTAGTGACCAAAGGAAGAAGGCACTTATTAGGGGAAACAGAAATCTAAAAATATTATAAATAAGGATAAAGATGAGATCAGAAATTCGGGGAATACGATAGGAACTTCTTGTCAATTTCTAGTGAAATGTTAGATGCGCAGACATAGAGCATCCATCTTACAGAGGTTGGCTTGCCTTTTAACCCAATGATCTATAGTTTTTTTTTGCGTTGGTGGTGAAAACGACGTTTTCATCTTCGCATGCAGAGAGGAAAAAAGTTGTTGATGGATGGCGATAGTGTTTCTCGAAAGACACAATTTCCGATCACATCAATAACTAAAACATTTAAAGTAGATCATGAGATGCGAGAGTCAGCTGTATGGATCATCTCTCAACAAAATTGATAACAGGGGTTAAGTAGATCACGTAGATCAACGGATTTTACACCCTTGTTCCAGTTATCCTACCGATAATAGTACTCGAATTCGTTGGGCTGTATAATTCAATCACTTCGTTCTAATTTTGCTTGTAGTTTCCGCGTTGGCGGGTATTTGTTCGCGCTTTCTAGTTCAATGATATGCAAATGGATGCCAAGGGGGTGAGGGTGTTTAAGAGTAAAAACAAATTTGCATTTGTATGTATTTAAGGTACCCTTTGAATGAAAAAGGAAGACAGATAAATAAATATATTACACGTACTTAAATGAATGAAAGAGAGTACTGCCTTAATACCCTTTTCGAATAATACCTTAATACTGTGTTCGAAAAGCATATCATTACAACACCTCAATACATGTACATGTATATTCCTGAAAGTTGCAAATATTTACACATGACAATAGCAATAAGAAACCAAGAGTAAAATATAATTACTAGTACTGTTCTATATCTCCCGACTCCCCAATTTCACACGGTAGTATACTATACCGTATTATTACTGTTTTAACTGTACCTAGGTTATCATCACTAAATCAGCTTATGAACAGCTCACAGTAATAGACCTTGTACTTCATAACCTCACATGTGATGTTATGTGATGTGATATGATGTGAAATGATGTGATTTTCACTGCTGCCTGTGTAATCCATCTCAGATTTAGAAGGCACACAGTTTTATATCCATAAGAAGAGGATGTTTCCGAGTTGGGGCACTAAAGGATATGCATATACGTTATACTTCTACTTATTCTTATACTGATACTTTATATACTAAGGCCTATACTTGTACTTATACCTATGCTTATATTTATACTTCTACTTCTGCTGTAAAAACTTGATCGCTATCAAAGCATTATTTCTATCGCATTTTACTTTTGTAAAGTAAACCTTTTAACGAACTGTCACAATGACCACATCGCCCCCCCCCCCCCCCCTCCTCTCTCTCTCTGGTAAAGTCAAGTATAGAAGAAGGCAAACTTAGAAAGAAAACTTATATAGAAGGAAAGGGGTATCAACTTACATAGGCTCATCTGTAATAAAGTCGTGATGAATACGTAAATTGATAAGTAGGTAATGGCACAGAGAAGTAGTCCCTAGTTGACAATGTAAAGAATTAAACAAAAATTCTAGTTTGCTCTTTGATATTTTCAACATGAATGTATCCATGAGATGCCTGTAGTCACGTTTTTTTCTTTCTTTTTGAGCCATGAAAAGCTCTCAAGGTTATGAGATATTTGAAGAGAATAGTGCGTCATTATGAACATGATGAAGGTCGCTCATTTATGAATTCGAGTATGTATGTAATGGGTTTCAAGTTATGTTCGCCCGAGGGAAACAGTGCGTCAGAAACAAAAATTAATGCAAATGTAATACTTAAGGAACTTATGTATTACATTTGAATTAATATTTGTTTCTGACGTACTATACCGAGGGGAGTGAATACAGATAGGAAAAACTAAGAGACCAACGAGTTCTCATATTGAATTTTCCCCAAACGAGTGAATTTGTGATTTGTATTGATATATCTTTTCGTTTTTATTTAAACAGGGTTACTCTCTCAGTATTAAAACCGTTTCCCCTAGTGGCCATGTACAGATTATAGATTACATATACAGTGGAAAATGAACAAAATTCAAAAACATACATGCCAAAACAAAAGTCTTTGTTTTTGTTTTTGTTTTTTACAACTTTTAGTACAATTCCAATGATAGATTGTAACAATAATTGATTTAATAACAAAACACGAAAGAACAAAACCTCACTTAAAATAAAATAAAATCAGACGAATTCACAATTGAGGTATAAATCTAACCCACGGTTTCAACTTAAGTTTAGATCTCCCTATGGACTAGAATAAGTGTAACTAAGCGTATACAAGCGTACAGAAGCGTATGATATATTGCCCGTTCGTTAGACGTGAAGATACGAATGTACAGTGCCTATAAAGGTTTGAGCAATGTGATAAGATTTAAGAAATACGTGAATTCGGGCTTTAAAATAGAAGACAGAGAAGGTAGACACAGTATCATGATGCTCATAATTTATGAGGAGAGGGTTGGTCATTAAACAGTTTCAGATTCCGTTGATCACGGACGATACAGAGCTGGCACGATGGAAGCGGGAGAAGAACGTCACGAAACCATTAGACTCGATGATTATGTTATAGCAACATTATAAAAGGATAAAATGTTAATTGGAAATATGTGCAATTGTGCATGCTGATATTCCGTTTGTTTTCAGGCTACAAAACTTGAAACGATGTTTCGAGCAGTTAGAGGTTGTTAATTGCAGAAAAAGGAGACTTCAATATTATTTCCGTATGTCAACAGGGGCTCATAATTCATACTTTAAGGGTAGGAGCATGCAAGGCTGTATTGAATACCACCGCCGACGGGAAGGCAGAAAAGACAAAGCAAAGCACGTTTTCAGAGAGTACCGTCCCCAGGCTCCGAGAAAAACGAAGGTTATTAATATTACATTTAAAACATGAAAGTGGGACACCGCGGGCTTATTATTTTCGATGTGAATTTGTTTGAATGAAATATTCCGAACGAATTGCGACCTGTATCTCCAGAGGAAAGGTCTCAATTATACAGGAAAGCAATCGAGGGTGATTAATGATCTTGGAAATTCGGCACAAACTTGAGATGAAAGTTGCAGACCATTTCTTAATGAAAGTTAATGCTGCAGATTACAAACATATGACAATTATTTCATCCAACAAATTGACTTCAGATTAATGATAATCGGGAAATTGATTGATTAATATGCTCCTCTCGGTGGAATCATGGACGTTCGTGAAAGAAAAAAACAGGAACATCATAATATATCATTGGAATACGATTATACGATGAACGTATCGCGCATACAGATGAGCTACTGTTTGGAATGCGTGAAGCCCTCAAAATATACACATATAAGATAAGGGTATCGTATGCTGAAATGAGAGTGAAAAGAGGGATGGTGAGAGGGAGAGAGAGAGAGCGAGAGACGTGGAGAGAGAAGAGAATAGAGAGAGGGAGAGAAGGGGAGGGTGGAGGGAGGGGGAGAGAGAGAGAGAGAGGGGGAGAGACAGACAGATGGACTTACACAGTTAGGGAAAACAATTTGTGATACCAATCACTGACTATTACCATTGCACCTGCGGCTTATACTTCGTTTTTTTTTTCGATTTGCAATAAGGAAGCAGGCGGACTCATCTGAAAAAAATTGTGACTTTACTAAATTACAGTATCGGTCAATTTACAAGTAGTTTAAGAGGGATGTTGACCGAACAATGAACCACTGATATATATTTGTGTAATGTAACGAGCATGGGGTAGATGAAGCTAATATATCGGGCAAAAACGAGGCTCTATGACAAAACCCTACCACAGTAACTGCACTTTAAGTAAAATGAGACAGGTTGAAACAGTTTAGCCCTAATATAAACAGACTTCGCCCTAAATTGAAAAATATGAAGTTATCCGCCATCGTGCGGTGCTGTAAAACCCATTGATCAAAGATGCGGGATCATATCGTGGTTTATTGTGTGGAATAAGAGAGCAAGTCCAATTACATGCTAGGAAGTATGACCTTGTTCTCCTTCCCATTCCATGAAATATGTCGTTTATCAAGAGTCAATGCCATAATGCTCTTTCTGTATACTGATTAGGCCTGTTTTCACTATCTCGGGATTGCCAAATATCCAGCTATTTGAACTATCCCGATCGCAAACTATCCAGCTATTTTGCGTCTTCATCAGACCAAAGTAGCAATTAGAAGGATATTTGGTCAGGATTGTCATCCCAAGATATCTTGGGATAGTTTGCAAAATATCCCACTATTTGGCAAAATATCCAGCTATTTGTCCCGTGCGTCTTCACTAGACCGAAGATTCGCAATACGCGCTAACGCCGAGCAAAATATGTCGAGCTAATTTCTCAAGGTCGAGTTTCAAGTTTCGAGGTCGAATCTCGAGATAGTGAGGACGCGATTTGTTTCTTCGGGATTATTTCCCAAATCAGAAATAGCGGGCTATCTCGAGATGATGAAAACGCGCCTTATATAGAGTGCTTGTCCAATATTTACCCAACATAATTGTTTTCACAAGTTTCCTGAAAGACTATCGAGGTGCCGTGGTCCGGGGGATACGTCACCGGATTATGGATCACATGGTTTGTTGTTCGAGTCCCGCCGCTGCACTATAATGCCCTTTGGCAAGGCATTACTCTACATTTGCCACTCTCCACCCAGTTGAAGTAAATGGGTACCTGGTAGGAATTTATTCCTTGAATGCTTGTTATCGCCTAATGGCAGCTGGGATAAAGCCAGGCTAATAATACTACTTTGTAGCCGCCTTGAGCATTTCATTGGATGAAAACGTGCGCAATATATCTGTAACTATTATCATTATTATTATCAGTATGATTGTGATCATATTATGATTATTATATTTATTTGTATTATTATAAGTATTTGTATTATTATTAGGGTGGGTCCTAAATAATAATAATGGGGGGGGGGGGTTACAAATAACATAGTGTGTCTGGATGGTTTAGGTTTGGTGCTCTTGTCAGGGCTATTTTGCATTGCAGAAAAGATTTACCATTTACTTACTACTTGTTAAAATATATCGTGCAGGCTATTGCTTCATGCATTTACGTATCTAAAGCTTGGCTTCAGGAGGGGCAACAATTTCAAATGACTGTGATTCATAAACTTTGAGTCAAGGATCAACTTTCAGAGGCCCTACATTAGGGGCGGGGATTATTCAAAATAATTGTATTGAGGGATTTAGACGACATTTCTTGTATTTTTTTTTATTTTTTTATTTTTTTTTGGGGGGGGGAGGGGCTAAAATACTGACATTTATGAAAACTGCTAATCATTCAGTTATAAAAACAAGTAACCGCATTTATTTTTCTCGGTCAAAAATCTTGTAAGAGGGGCAAAGTTTCCCCCTTTGCCCCTCCTTCAAATGTGCTGGTGGCTTCATGTCAGCATTCTGTCGTAAAGAAAAACTATCGTATATCTTTCTAGCCCAAAGGGCTGAAGGATAGAATCTAAGGAAGATGAAGAGGTTGTTTATGCAAAGATAACCGAGGAGACACCAGATAGTACTACCCCCTAGGGCAGACGAGAGGCAAATTACGCCATGAAGGAGTTCTTATCGGGGATCAGTAGCCTTAATCCTTTTAAAGGAAAACTGCACGGTGACGTGATCTATCTTATAATCATTATTCAGTAGACGTTTTAGTGAAAATCTTCCCCAATAAAAGTTGGTAGATTTGATTTAAATGCCGAACTTTTTCTGTCGTCATTCGAGTACAATTTGGTTAAAATTTGTCTGAAATAAATATGTAAAAGAAATGTGATATAATGGTGGCAGAAACAAGAGCCATAAATTATTTGTAAGCATGGTCTTTCTCTCTCTCTCTCTCTCTCTCTCTCTCTCTATCTCTCTGTCCCCCTCTGTCTCTTTCATCTCCCTCACTCTATCTATGTTCTCTCTCTCTCTCTCTCTCTCTCTCTCTCTATCTACCCTTTACGCTGTAAGATAAAGTGACAAGATCTTTGATGCACTTCCCAAGGGAGTAATATGTTAGATTGAGATGATTGATATGATTCTTGCTATACAAAGCCGACAATACAAGGCAATAATATAAAAAATTATATTCATAGAGGATGTATCACAACAGTTTTACAGGCATTACTGCTCGAATCTTTTTAATAATTCATGTTCTGTTTCACGCGTCATCATCGCTTATCATTAGCGTCATCTAGTTTTAAGCACGTAGAAGATACAAAACGGACAGTATCTGAAAAAACAAACTCCGGAGGATTCCATTATTTATGCATGGGACTAGTGATATGAACTTGCATTGTGCCCTTTCTTGAGCGCTATCCAACCTTTATAATGAGTACATTTGTATATATGAAAGCAGAAAATTTGAGAAACAAGAAGGCAAAAGTATGGAATAAAAGGGACCAATGATAACAGGGTTATGAATATTTGAAATATGAGATCACTCAAACTTCGCTAATCTCAAATTGGCAATTTTATGAGTAGATTGTGATGTATTCATAGACAACTCTCCCGATAGTCGTGGAAAAAATTGGGCGGACACCCATCCCCATTCAAACTCTCCGATCGAAACGCCTGAATAGACCATTTCAAAATTACTCAAACGTTGACTTTAATAGTGATCAGATATTACATTCACCATTATTATTGTATTACAATAATCAAAATAGTCAAGATCGAAATGAAGCAAAAATAATCTCCCCCCCCCCCCCCCCAACAACAAAAAACAAAACAAATTGGCCGGCCATTACAATTGATTTTAAACCATTCGACACAAAGATAACAAAAAACGTATCCGCAAGACATTTTCATGTAGTCTTAATTTACATTTCCAAGTAGTTTTAATTTAAATTCCAATGTAATCCTAAGGGTTCTTCAAGTGCGACAGGTTCTCAAAGATCAATCCTAAACTTACCTCATGGGATATGTGCTTGATAAATAATTAATAGTACCCAAGGACATCCCTTCTTCACATTACAAGACAGTATTTTAATCAACGCACCCCGATCCCTTACAATGCCTACTCATATATCAGCCTGACGCAATGCAGTGGTCTTGAGAATCAAATGTCATCAGGGTTTCAATTTCACTCCTGCACTTCCCTTCGGTACTAACACCAGGCACGCCGAGACGCATGTTACGGTTACATGAAAGCCTTAAGATTTAGAGAGCTTACCACTGAGTTACCAGGCACATGGTACATTTATACGGACATCCCAGTTGATTGACTTAACGAGCCCGATATCCAAGGGACCGAACAGTCCTTGAAAATGACAGCCTACGATATCGACAGCCAATAGACCGACAGTCAACGAAATCGACACTTTGCGAGACCGACAGTCTTTGATATCGTCAGCTTATAAGACCGACAACACAAGGAAATGTTTTAGGATTTTGAGGTCAGATAGAAAAAAAACGAACACAACAAAAATCGTGTGAGACAAATGATTAAAAACACTGGCGACATAGTAGCGTTTAAAGTAGTGTGAACGTTTTGTGAACTTGCTTTACCTTTCTTGCCGTATTAACAGAAAGGCACAATGATTTCAAAATATGTCCGTCCGTCTCGATGGCATTTCTATTTCCATTTGTAGCAAACTTTGTTATGATTATTGTCAATATTAGAATACTGAAATCATAAATTCTTATGATTATCTTCAGCAAAATGTCTTAATATGATCTCTGGTTCAAAGTCCTCGTTTCCCTTTTCTTTCTCTTTACAAGAGCATCAATGGATTCATCAGAAAATATAATAATTATTCACAAATCTAAATCACCAATATTCTACCAAAGTACAGTATAGGCCTACTTCTTAGAACTATAACAGATGAAAAACAATAAACAAATTTATCAAGAAACGGGATAAGATTGGTTGTTATTTACAATACAAGATTAACACAAGTCATCTGGACGTGGTAAAAGAGACATAGATGGATGAATCTATCATGTATTTATTAGACATATTAATACCAGGAACTCCAGGGGATGTTCAATTAAGCCTTTAAAGTTGATCTTCCTAACAATTGATTTTTAAAATCGGAATCAATTTTAGTTGATGAAACACCCTAGGCATTGTGAATGGTGAACACAACCGGCTGGCCTGCGCAGCTAAAGTGCACGGTATATTCTATTAATCAATTTCTAGTCTAAAAAAGGAAAGAAAGAAAAGAAAACAACTTTTTGCGTCTCATTTTAAAAGAGCAGAATGATGCGGATAACATGTCATACAATTTCCCAATTTTGTTTGCGATAACGATTTTGTATTTCCGTGACAAGTTGAAATTTGTTTAAGAAAAAAAGGAACGACATGAAAACGATGATTGAAGGGGCGAAATATTACACTTCTATTTATGAAACCGATGCAATTTTCTGTGAATTGTCAACGAATTTTCCAGCTGAATCCAGGAATTTACGTCAACAAAGGACCAATTACCTCTAACAAACCCTTAAAGATGGAATCTGAATGTCAGGTGAATTTAGATTGAATACCTGTGAATATGACATGAACGCCTTTGGCTAGAATATAGTTATCAGGATTGGTTACATAGAAAGGAAACAAAATACCAATCATCGTCGAAAAACACGAGAATAAAAAAGAAAGAAATAATGGATGAAAGTGTAAAGCATACATTATTTTGAACGGAGTTACTCTTTCACCGATTTTTTTTAAACAGAATAGATGGAAAGAGTGGCAGTAGTCTGTGCTTTTAAGAAAATAGGAGATCGGAGATAATGAATGATTAAAGATAAAGACCAGTTATGGTCATGCGATTGCATTGTGGAAGAAACGTTGTGGAATCGATCAGAAAAGGTTGATCATCTAGCATATAAGTAAAAGTGTGTACTGCAAGGTTTTGGAATCATCAAAATGATAAGAAATTTGGCCCAGTCTTTGTAAAGTTACAAGCACTGTACACAGAAAGATGTATGTGGGACTACGAACACGTGCGCGACAGGTGGGTTTATCTCTCACATCCCAATAGATAAACTAATTTACCAAATATATCAATAATTAGTAAGCGGTTTCACGGCAAAAATGTTATCATCATGTATAGTCAAAACATATTCTTTCACATGATTGGTAATAAGAGCTTCCATTTCATGTTTTGAAATTGGGGCGTTTCCAATACTGGTCTTTACCTTTAAACCAGCTTATGTAAATTTAGGCGTTCCTCTTGTATGTCCTACTGTTAACCCTAACTTGGGCAACATATATATAACGTAGGGTTGACGAGCGCCGTTCCCCTCTTATCTTCACATTTAAAATATGCATCCGGCATTTTTTCATGAATGTTATTGTGACGTCACCCTTGCACATTAGCAAAGAAAAATGCACGCTTGGCGTAGCTGACATTCATTTTTAGGAGGCACTGGCATTAAAGGGAAAAAATCTACCACGATACAAATTTACTGTTAATGAAAAAAAAAATAATGAAAAAGATTGTTTTCAACCTATTGCAAACGTGCAAATCTATGAACTCACTCAATTCAATTAAATTCAATGAAATGAAATTTCTACATTTTACAAATATCGTCGATAACATTTTTCCAATAAAGTTTTCTATCAACCGTTACACCCAAAAATGTATTAAATGACACTCCAAAAGGGTATTTTCCAAAAACTTTTTTTGTTGGCAATGAATCCATATATTTACTATACAACATTTATTTAGTTCTCTGGTGATTAAATGACAATTAATTCGCTCTAATCCACAATAAAATATTTCACATTTTAATATTTAGTATTTCAACTAATCTATGAGAGTCTTTGTGAGAAAAGAAAAGTGTGTCATTAGCAAAATGTACAAGAGACAAAATATCAGATGATCGAAAAAAAGTCACAAATACATAAAATAAAAACATAATAATAATAATAAGAGTGGGCCTAATATGCTACCTTGTGGAACGCCACAATATATATAACGAAGATCTGAGGAGTTGTCATTAAAAAAATATTGCTTTCTATCCGAAAAATAGCTCCTGAACCACTCCAAGGCCATCCCACGAACACCATATTGTGCAAGTTTATAAAATAAAATATCGTGGTTAATCGTGTCGAAGGCCTTGGAGATGTCCTTGGAAAAATTCAAAAATGGTTGGTAGAATTAATTGTTGTATTTGACTTTCGAATGTGTACCTTGTTTGTATTTTTTAATATTTTTTAATCATATTAAAAAATGCAAAAATAAGACCAAACAATCAAAATAGAAATTTGGAAAATTTTCACTAAACAAGGTTAAAATGGATGCTACTCTCCGGGGGAATTCCGTGAATGCCAAGTTGGGTAATCTAATTCACAATTTAGGATACATCACATCCTATACTGTATCCTGATTACAATAACAAGTTGACAAGAACTACTAGGAATTTGCTATCAAATTTTCCAATCCTTGCCGTATGAACTCATGGAAATTAGCTTTTTAAATTTATATCAATACCCCTAGGAGTATTATGACGTCATATTTTTTAAATCAATTTCGTGACTTTTTCCCCTGAATGATTTTGTTATTTCGTTTTAATTGCTCCTGCTTGCAGTATGCTAACCTATAACCACGAGCATGATGAGGTTTTTAAGTAGGTTATAAGTCAATTATAAAATATATACTTATATGTATATACATTTATTCTATATCACTCTCTCTCTTTCTCTTTAATCTTTATTCATCTACCTCTCTCCTTATTCTCTTCTTTTCTTTATCACTCTCTGTTTCTTTCTTTTTCTCTCTCTCTATCTCTCCGTCTCTCCTTATCTCTAAACTAAATATTAGAACAAAACATACACAAGAAAACGCCGTTTCAATGTACGTAACACTGTCCGTCATGCACTTTCAATTTACGACGTCATGTTCGTACTACTGTAGATCGGCGCTATCAGCCAAAGGCCTTCAGTACAGCTAATCGCTTGGTTTGATTGGTAAAACATTCTTCACACGAAGGACCTTAAATTTAATAGATGCCACTAATAGACGACGTGGACGTGATAATCTTTTCAAGGAATCCAGGTGGGGAAAATGATGTCAGAAAATACATCTAATCGATTTCCAACACGTGTTGAAGGCCAAGGGCAAGGATAAGGTTGAGGACCTTTGGAGAAAAAAATGGGGAACAAAAAATACGACTAAAAAAAGGAAAATAGCGAAAAGGACATGTTTTTCTTGAGAGTTTCTTGATAAAGTTTTACAAAAATTGTGGACGACAATCAGAATGGCATTATTAACCGTTCGGTCCGACATAGTAGAGGATGTTTATTTTTAAAAACCAATTTGGGCTCAGTCTTAAAGGTTCTGAAAGATTTTTTTTCGGAGAAGATTGTGACCAGAAGAAAATGGATATATAGCATTATTGAGCTTTATTCTGCATGGGCACGTGAGCTTCAGGCGGTTTGAGAACAATCCAACAATTGATACCCGTGAAATAGGATTTAAAGATAATTATATTGACCATTACAATGATTGATCCATTCTTGATGAATACGAGACCTTCTATTAAAATATTAATTGCAATTCTAAATTATTCATTATACCAAAACTTCCTTTAAATTATTAATGTCTGTGGAGCAAAGAGATATCTATTTTTGTATTAAAAGCGGTGAAATCAAAGACTCCCAGAGTCCAGTGGCACAGTTATACTATCTTGATTTACATCATTTACTTCAAACCAAGCGCACCACACCTTAATGATAACTTTACTTCCATCACTAATCTAATATTAACAAAACTTAAGCCCCAAAGGTGCCATCACTTATATCAAAAGCCCACGGCTTACTCATAAAACTATACCACCCATGGCGATCGAGTTTTGGTAGAAAATTAAATTTTAATTGAAAAAGTATAAACGCGTTAAAAAAAATGTTGATGGGTTTGAAAAGTGGTAATGGCATAGAAGTTGTAAGGGTTGTGTTTGCCTTTGATTAATAGAAACTGCCCGACAGGACTCAAATAGGGAGCAATAGGGACTTTTAGAATGAGTGAACGAGAACACGACGTACGCCGACTGATCATGCGTGCCAACGTACTTAACTGCCCATGTTGGCTACAATTAGAAATCTTTTAGATTGCACTCGACGATATGCATGCAGGAAGTAACACAATAAACATCACGGACAAAGAAAGAGGACATTCCTCATTCTACCCTCAACAAAAGAACATCCCTTCACTGCTAATATGTAAATATGTGTAGAACAGGTGCATGTGACACCTGTTCTACACATTTCAGCATGTAAAGGCGCTTTATAAATGTCAATATGTATGTATGTATTGCATGTACTAGATTTAGGAAAATCAAGGTTGACGCATTCTCGATCGCCGACTGAGACCACGTGACGCAGGCGCAGTGCCTTAAAATGACGTCACACGTTGCAGTCAAAGCTCTTGACGTGCATTTCTAAAAGTCCCTAATCTTAGAACTGGTCTGACGTTACCACAATTAGATGTGTCGTGTTTTAGTGGATTCGTCAACGGACCGTGGATCACATGGTTTGTGGTTCGAGCCCCGCTGCGGCACTAATGTCCTTTGGCAAGACAATAATCTACATTTGCCACCCTCCGCCCAGGTGTCAAATGGGTACCCGGAAGGACGTGAACGTTAATGTGATTGGATAGGCATGTGTGCGCTTATAAAAAATGGCGATTTGCCAGAATACTCCAAAAGAAAAAGAGCGTGTGCACTAGCATGTGCGGATTAGCAATTCAATGACCGGGGTAATAATAATTACAATGTAAAGTGCTTAGAAACGAATTATTGAGCGCTTTACGGATGTAACTTGTTTCATTATTGGCAACAATACACCGCAACTGAGATATTACTATGCATATGAAAGAGATGATCATATTAAACAAGAAGGTTTTGCGTATCTGCCATGTAAAAGTATATTTTGATTTCCTACTCCGAATCGGATGGAGTCGAATTGTAGAGTGTTCGGCGAGCTTTAGGGAAAATCTTCTGTTAGAGCTCTAACATATTTAATTATCTGGATGGTTTCGCATCCACCGATTGATGTAGGGGTAACTTGAATAGAAATAATGAATAAATAACAACATCGGACAATATTATACAGTCATATTACAGGTCTCCCTCGGAATATTTTGAAAGGTGTCCGTCCCACAACACCTCTTATAACATTTATTCCGCCGAATAGCCGAGGGGAAATTGTTGAAGGCGAAGTCAATCAAGTGTAATTTAGCCGTCTTCCATCCAAGAAATCTAAGCTAAATGGCAAACTACTAGAAGTCAAGGTAGATGTCATGCGACGAGAGATTCTATATTCTCGCTTTCTGAACGGGAGAATAAGTAATCATATCCAGACTGTGACATGTACATGGGTTTCATTTCGTTCCCTCTAGTGCTAAAATACTAGCAACACTCTCAGCATGCTAAAGGCCAACATATCACAAACAGTTTGAATACATGATCCATTCTATGTAAAAATGTACCACCCGAAAAAACTCTCTATTAGACCTTCACAACTCTTTTGTACATAATATATAGAGCAAGGTTTGAATAAGGATAATAATAATAATGATAATGATGATAATAATAAATATAATCATTATAATAAAAGTCACAATTATGATAATAATGATAATACTACTACTATTAATAATACTACTACTAATAATAATAATAACAATAATAATAATAATCAAAATAATAATGCTCATAATGCTAATAATAAATAAAAATAATAATAATAATAACATTAAATTAGCGCTTAATACTTATGTTTCTAAGCGCTGAACTGTAATCACCAGGGCTTTAACCGAGCTACCCAGATAAGGGGCTCCTTCATTCGAGGAATGTCATCCTATATAACGGGTACTCATTTACATCACCTGGGTGGAGAGTAGCAAATCTAGATTAATGTCTTGCAAAAGGACATCAGCGCCGAGGCGAGATTCGACACGCGAACTATGTGACTCACAGTCTATTGACGTATAGACTAAACCAAGACATTTCTTGAATAAAACAGACTACAACTTTGTCACGTGAGAGACTTTTTTTTATTTTTTATTATTGCTACGGACACACAGAATAAAGGGAAATAAAGCTTGTTAATTAAAGTTAAATTGTAACGTTTAATTTCCAATCATTTCTCCTGTTTCACACACTTTGTTTTGGCTTAAGTAAAAATACAGTAGGTAATTAAACTTATCTTTAACAAAATAATTCTGGATGGGTAGTTTCCCGTCTGACATCGACGCCGGTCACAGCTCGTGTCGTCCACTTGGCGTCTTTGCTCCACTTGGCCCCGGTAGTCGCCCCGGATTCTTGACCTCCGCAGACTGAGATACGATGGTGTGCGTCCCGATCCCAGACAAGAGCTAGCCCCCGACGAAAGCTATGGAGAACCGGGTGGCAGTTGAGCTAGCCTCTCGTCCAGGCCTGCTCTCGTCCCGACGTGGAATTACCCTCAGATATTGACTTTAATTGCCGACTTCTAACATGACGTTCAGTCTATTATAGCTAATGGCCCGGTCCCACTGGCCGAAGGACACAAAACGTATGCATAAAGGACACAGCGGACGAGCATCCGTTTTCGTCCGCTCCAGGAATGGACAAAATTTGCGAAAATTTGCGAAAACAGAACGAAAAATAACGGACGTGGGTAGTGTGTAGCGGGGATGTTAAACGGATGTTCATCGGAAGCCTAGCGGATGAAAGCGGATGGAAGTGGATGACAGCTTTGAATACTCTATATACGAGATGCATACGCTTACATCCTTTCTATTTCCGTGCTACTAACGATGTATAGACGTTCCATGTACCTTATCTTTCCTCCCTCTTTCCGTTTTCAGCTGCAGCGGATGTGAGTTGCGAGGATGCCCAGAGGATGCAGAGAGGATACAGCGGACGTTTAATGGATGATAACGGACATAGAACGTTTGTTGCTCGTATTTGTCGCGGATTTACATCGTACACGGCGGAAGTTCATCCGTTCTAAAAGTTTTGTGCAGCTCAAAACTTTTTGCGCGGATGAAATCACAGTGGACGGATGCTCGATGGATAGAGCGTATGAAACACGTATGCAGTGAGTACGGAACGGATGCATAGCGTTTTACAACGGATGGCAAGATTTTTTTACGTTTTACATCCTCTTTGCATCCGTAAGTGCAGTGGGACCGGGCCTTTAGGTGGTTCTCCCCGATTGCAGAAAATCCACCTCTTAATATACCCTACGGTTACTAAGTAAATTCTAAAAACATGACTACAAATATTTGGAGAGGAAATCCTCTTACAAAAGAAAATACTTGTATTCTAAAGAGGCTTCCTAAATGTGTGCCAAACAACAGATAAAACATGTACACTGAATTAATGACTTCCCCAGGCCTATTCATAAGGAACAATACATCTTGGCCTGAAAAGAAAACATCTGACCTTAACATCTTCACCTGACCTTAACAAAGAACACTCCAGACCAGAGAGCGAAACAAATAAATTTCTTTCCTGACAAACTTCCAACTTGAAACTTAGCATATTCTTTCATAAAAGAGAGTATCTAGTCTGATAGACTATAACATATGCATCCAGCTAGAACTGCGATCACAAACATGTAAGTTATGCCATGACACAGTTATTTAGAACCTTTGTTGTATTTGTGTCACAATGTTATTCTTTCATGGAGAAAGATGTTGTATCTACGGTTTCAATTGAGCTGTCAACATTCTGAATAATCTTAAGCAGGGATGGGTTGGATATGGGGGGGATGTTCCCGACAGGCCACTCGATATTTTAGCGCGAGGGCCGGTCGATAATCCCAGCCCGCCCCTATATATCAGCATCTTGAAACACGATTGAAATCGACTTAACAATATTATTAGCTAGATAATTTGTTTAACGACAGGGGGACACCAAGGGGGCGTCATGTCAACGTTATGCTTAAGATGACCCCTGTATATACATGTTCAATGTCGTACATTAAAAGTTACATGATTGTAAATGTTTTAATGTATATGGAATGAATAAACATCAAATAAAATCGAACTTGTATCATAAATGGAAAATGTGTGTGATAAGGAATTGTTCGGAAAACAATGTCTCCAGGCAGAATTAGGATGGAGAAGAAGAGGGAAAAAAAAATCGAAAAATGATTATGATAGCAATTTGCGACGGTATAAATTTACATGTAAAATTGATGGCTAGTGTTTACAGATGACGTGTTTTTATCAGAATATTTCTCAATCCTAGCCGTCTGATCTAAGAGCTCTGTTGTTAGGATGATAATGTGCACTTTATGAATAAATAAGTAAGTTTTTCAAAACAACTGAACATCTGAATTATTAATGCGATCATGCTACACCTATGAAATAGTATGAATAATTGACAGCGAATCTAGCTAAACTGAACTATTAGAAATCTTCTTTTCTCACATTCTGCACGTTTTTATCATTTGAACATATTACATAAAATTAACTAGATAATAATGTAGACATTTTGTACAACATAATAGCCATACAGTCATGACTTGAGAAAACGCACATCACATGTTTTAACTGCTCATGCGATTCTCCATTTTTCAACCGAAAGGAACGCGGCCAAAAGCTGAATAATATTATCAAGAACTAAGCAGTAATAAAGACAGTTGCGTACTGAATATTGTATCATGAAATCTCGAAGCAAACGGGTTGTTGTTCGCGGCATTCAGGACTGAAAAATGAGCATAATAAAGAAAGTATAAGATTAAACGTTTCAGGGCGAGTGTTTCGTTTCATTTTTAAAATGATAACTTTTTTTGCTCTAGGCTAGTATTGGTATTTCAAAGCTTTATTACCGGGCCTTTATTATAAATTCTTCATGATACGAGTACAGCAAAATATCCTCCCCGTTCGTGAATGAAAATGCTCCAAGCATTTTTCCTAGATTTAGATTTTGAAATGTCAAATGAGGCTCCCGATAAATTGAAAAAGATAAAACAATAGGTTGGAAGAATTCAAATTTAAGAAAAGCATGAAGGAACTAACTCTTTTGAGGTGAGGTACGAATGTAAAAGAAGAACATTATGTAAAAAATAATTAAGAATAAAGTACTTTGAAAACGATATGAGTTTTTAACGCTAGGTACCATTTAACTTTTGGTAATGAATGTTTCAAAGTCAATTCAATGGGTTATGAAAAAAGGGAATACTCAATGAATTAAAGAGACGGGAATCCCAGAAGCAATTTTTTTTTGTTAAAGGCTTGTACATTTTCTTTCATTTATCATATACATGCATAGATCAAACATAATCTTACTATAAACATGATACATAGGCTTTAAATTATGCTGTTTGATATAATTGACGATTTCTAGGATTATACGATCTGATGTGAAAGAAAACCTCCGTTACGGATGTTTGATCGAAAACATCGCCACCCGTTGAACACATTAAATTATCTTGTCATTAAAGGACATGATGGTAATTTTTCACCTTACCTTCTACCCTGCCTCCCATGTTTCTAATTAGCCTTCATCTGTTTTGCTGTCACCTCTATTCCTATGCATCTGATAACCGCATTTCGGCTGTCATCTATTGTCCACCATACCTTTATGCCTCTTGTATTCTAATCAAACTGCACCCTTTCCTCTAGCATGCCACGTTATGTTTTTCTATATCCGAGGTTTCTCAAGGATTTTTTTGTTAATTTTGCTCCCCATTTAAGGGAATAGTAAAAGGAAAAACGTTTACCGATGTATGAAACTCTACCACTTGATTTCAGGGCTTCTTTTCGAATTATCGTTGGTTAGATGCATAACTATTGCGTTTTTAAGGGTAAAGGTGAAACTAGCTACAGCTCGGCCGCTCGATTGTAAAGGAGCAGAAATAAATTTGGTTGGAAAGAAAGAGGGGGGGGGACTTTATTACATTTAATATGTGGCCCCAGGCGCTACAAACTCAATATTATATACCTCACTGCGAACCACGACAGCCCATTCTGCCTAATCTGGTAATGAGGATTAATGCATTACCAAAGGGCACTAGCGCATCGACTTGGTTTCGAACCCGGGTCGCCGGAATACGAGACCACTGCTCTACCAACTGAGCTATCGCGCCTTACCGACTTGTAATAGTGAACTTTTTTTCTGTTTTGATTCTCAGAATGTAGACATTGAATTATCGTCTTCAGACAGCAGTCCAGTCTATCATGGTACAGCGCACATCCTCACAGAAAGGATAGTATTTAAACCGCCAAAATGTGGACCACAGAAAAAAAGGAACACGCCTATCATAATAACCCACCTGTATTGCTTGTCAACACAATCGAGTGGTCTGTATATAAGCCGGGATCAACGGTCAAACCATTAATATAAACTAAATGTTTATTGAACTCATATCAGAATAGATGCTACGTCATAAAAAAATGTCTTATTTGAATGATAAATATTTTCCGTTTCAACGCTCCATGTGTGATGTGTCATTAAAAGAAAGAATATATCGCTTGGCGTCACCTGTTCCTAGGAGGCGAAAAGCGATCTGAATCACTGTGACTCCCTTGTCTCTCCTCCCGGTATAACTGAATATGGAAATGCATTTGTACCATCCCACCAAGGGAAAATTGAATGTAAAATCTCCCCCAAGCTAATATTTTTCATGTAATGAAAAGGCAAAAACAATCCGAGATTGACGGATGGACTATAGAAGAATGAAATCAATCATCCATTCAATACTCGCTGATAAGGACAATAAGCCAATTAAGGTTTCGCAGCTTCAGGGTTGTATCAAAGAAGATAATTTTTCTTTTGAAATACTTTGAAATGATGATTTCATTCTAATGAAATATATTTTATCAAGAGATCCAAGCGTAGCATGCAAAATACAAAAATCGAACAAATGTGAAGATTATCTTGTTCATTTGTTACATGTAGCAAACTAATTAGGCTGATGAATTACAAACTGTCTGCCCTAATAACATCCCCTAATGACGTGGAATTGCCAGATGACCATGTACTGCCTTGTCTGTCCTAGCCCAGGGACCATAAGAAGCAGCTAGAAGAGAAAATTGGGGGATGACGGTTTGGAGGCGCGATAATACTAATCATAATCAGGCAATATTCAGTCCCTAGACACTCGGAATTAGTGACATAACGTGACTCGACACATTGAGGGGGTGGCTGGGATGATGGGGCGGCATCGTCTTACTCGGGAAATTTAATGCGAATTAAACAGGCAACTGATTGGGGAGAGGATGCGGCAGGTGGTCCATGTGTCTTCTTTTCTCCTCCTTCATCCCTCATCCTTTCCCTTTTTCTCTTGATTTTTCAAATTATGATGGGGGAGGGGTGGGTCATTCCCCCTCGGCCCTCGCCCTCTTCTAACTACGCTACTGGACTGGACCAAAGTGCAGTTCTTACCCCAGGCCCATATTCTACCGGACCTTCACACCGGTAGAAGTTTGTGTGTTGAGTGCACCAAATGTCACTGGAGATTGCGATTTTCTCCTACGGGCTGACGGGAGTCCATTACTCGGAGGTTTTCGAGACATTGAAATCCCGATTGAAATGCAAGAATTCATGTTTCAAACCGTCTCAATCTCTCTCTCTCTCTCTCTCTCTCTCTCTCTCTCTCTCTCTCTCCCTGTCTCTCTCTCTGTCAAAGAAAACAAAAACCGCTTCTGTGTAAATCCTCGTCCTATTTTTGAAGATGTTTTAGACGATGAAAAGATGAGGTACTTTCGTTACCCTTTAAACTGAATCTACATACGATTATGAAATACGTTCACCCTAAGTCTGTGTTTTAAAAACTCTTCCCCTAAACCCTAATTTTCCTATAATACCCAGTAGGTTTCCTTCCCCCCCCCCCCCCCCAACCATCTCATGCTAATGGCAACTAGTCTGCTCTGCGTCTACATTAGATCAGCCCATGCGGTCCCTTGCGTATGCTGTCCTACATAATTGTTGTTAGAATTTCCTCCTTACCAGTACTTCGTATTTTGTTCGTAAATACATTATTCTTTGGACGAACATCGATTTTTCGAAGACATCCTGTGGGGACCACCCAGGCAGTTTTATTTCCTGCTTGGGCAGGCCTATCTAAAGACAAATCATTAAAACTTAGACACATTCGATATTGTTTTGCATTCCCCCGTGTCATTCCCCGGCATTCGAGCCAAAGAAATGTTCGTCTGTTTAGTAATCTGCCACATTGTTTCGAATGTTTTCCCAAATTCTCCCAAAATAAAAGAATTGAACTGAGATAGGAGCCCCTAGCCCCGAAGCCATCAAAACAGTCTGTTCGTATATTCTAACTTACTTGCGTTCAAATGTTATCC
This sequence comes from Strongylocentrotus droebachiensis, assembly GCA_035222895.1. Taxonomy (NCBI): domain Eukaryota; kingdom Metazoa; phylum Echinodermata; class Echinoidea; order Camarodonta; family Strongylocentrotidae; genus Strongylocentrotus; species Strongylocentrotus droebachiensis. The sequence goes on from JAVYIG010002329.1 coordinate 249,532, forward strand.
TTGCCGATAGTTTCACTGCCTTACATCCGGAAATCAATGGAAAAAATCGAGATGTAATCTGGTCGCACCAACATACATACCTCCCAGGGACTCCATAACGTGGTTAGTGTTGATAATAAGCCGGTCAGCGGAAAGACCTTTCCCCCAAACTAGCCGGTGAAATGACGTCATAGTGTATAATTGTTTCCAAATGAAAATTCGTTTGTGAAGAGCAGTTGATACCTGCGTGGAAGTACTAAGTCTTCTTGCTGTATAAAATAACTTTTACTGTAGAAACTATTCCAGATTGTCGGATCGTTTGGGATAAACATGTACTTACTTGTGTAGTAATACACATTTTGTTCATCTATTTCGTAATAATCCTTGAGTTCAAGTCTTCCCTCTCTCCCCCTTTCCTCTTTTCTCTTCCTTTTTCTTCTTCTTCGTCTGATCATTGTTACTGCTTTCTTTCTAAACAACCCTTTGCTTGTCTGAGTCGTGTATGGTCATTTACCCGCCCCAGCATGTCACAGGTATAGGATTATCCTCACCCTGTGGTGTACCGATGACAGATCGGCATCCTTCCGCTGCTTCTAAAGATGAAGATGAGTGAGCAATCAATAGGGAAGGTGGGTGTAGGATGTGCATCACACACCACCTGCACCCTATGATCTCTTGACTAATTCATATAATTCAGAGACAATGATTCGGACACATGTCGTCGCCGTCAGGCAAACAGTACAGGTGGTTAGGTACTGACTTTTCCCGCGCTACATTATCATTCCATTTGCCTCAGCCACACCGCCATTCCAATTCCACCCCGACTCTACACCGACTGATCTTTGGTCATTGTGGGTAATGTAATGCTTTGTCTGGTCTGCTGACAATCGAGTGCCGGACATGCTTGGTGTGACTAAGGCATTGGTGTTTACCAAACCCCGAAAGCACGTCATTTTGCGTTTGTTTCGATGAAATGGTGTAATACGTTTGGTCCAAAAAATATGCATGAATAAATCCTGCACAGACCTGTCTTCAGGCTTTGTGGTTTTGTAAAAACCTACACATGTCCACTCTTCTTCAAACATCAATCCATTTTTAATCATTTACGTCGTAACTTCAGATTTGTCTGAAGTTGCTATCTTCGTATTTTGTTATTTATCTAATGTTGTTGTTTTTTCATTCTTCTGTGATTTGTATTTAATCATTGTTGTTGTCGTTATTGTTATCATTAGTTTCATTACTTAATTTATATCAATAATTCAATTTATGATTAGCATTATAATCATCATCATCATCATCATTGTGATTAGTAGTAGAAGTAGTATGTAGTGGTAGTTGTTGTTGTTTTTGTAGTAGTCGCATTGTTTATCATTATCATTAATATTGTTATGATCACTGTTATGAATATTTTACTTTAGGTGAAACTTGCATGATATTTACCCTTTTATGAAACATAAACAATTGTTTAATCCAAAAATCAGCAAACACCATTCATCTCCGTTAGATATGAAGTTAGTATTTCTTATTTTTGTGTTCCTACTCCGGATTTGCCTTGAGCCACGTGACTGATTTTGAATAATGTATGTTAACATGTGATAAGGACATTCGAAACAAGAACCATGTAACGAGGTTGTGCAAGAAAGGTTATCAAGGATAACGTTCAGCTCTATATGCGATTGCATTGTGCAAAAACTGTCTGGAGGCGTTCGGGAAAGTTTGGTTATATGTAATACATAAGAATTTATGTATACTGTGACATTTGAAATTATCAAAATGAAAGAAGAAAAAAATAGTTAAATCTTAGTAGAGTCCATACTTATTGCACGTTTATATGGTGATTTGATTTGATTTGATTTGAACTAGTTTATGGATTTAAAAAACGCACATTCAAACTAGTAGCCAAACTACTTTATATTTCTATGTTAGGTGAATTCCTTGGGGTGAGCGCGCGTTCACTCCAGACCTGTAAAGGTAGAATATCAAAAACCATCAGAATCTGGTCTATTGTGAATGCATAATTTATGGTGGAACGGAATTTTTTTCCAGGTCTTTCCCATTCCCATTGATTGCTTGTTAAAGTAGCTGTCATTGTGTCGAATCTCTTATTTTCCTGGATTGGCAGATCGGGTGACGCCGGTCATTACCGTCTGCTCTTGTTTGGTTAACCTAGTAGTATAACTGTGCTCCGTCTTAATATTGATTTAAGCTATCACTGATTAAGCGTAAAGCTGAAGTAGCAACCGTATTCGATTTCTCATTTGCAATGCAGCGAACACGGTTCAACTATTACTGCCACACGGCTGTCGAGACATCAAGGTTTTAAGAGCAGCTTTTTATACAGAAGCGGATTGACGGAATACTTTTTTTCTTCATTTCAATTGAATTAGGTTCAAATGCTTCGGCAAACAAACTTTGATAACAGACATATACATACTATTTTCGGCAACGAGAGACTGGGTAAATGATTATGGAATCTCTTATAGCCCCACTACATAAGTTTGGCCTGGAGGGATTAGACCTCCCTGCGTGGTCACTGACAGGTGGTTATCTCATCAAATTAATTCTCAAATTACATAATAAAAATGGAACCATGTGGGGACCAATTGTCACCGATAAGGAATTATTTGCTATATAGAGGGCGTTAGTATCTATAAGTAGTGCAGTGGGGCTTTAAATCAATTCTGTAATTGGATTACGAGCGGTTACCAAACAGAGGTTTTTACGCAAGGTACAGAAAACGACGATATCGATTCGTAAAAAGATGCCCTTTTCCGTGAGACGTACAAGCTTGAAAAAAGATTGACAAGAAAGCAGTTATATGGCACCAAACCTGATACTTGTTATGCTTCAATAAATCTTCAAGATACTGCCGGGCGCTGCTGATCTGTTTTCGTAGTGGGGGCGCAAAAGACTAGTGAAGTGTATGTGTTATCAGGTTAAGAGGTCAAAATGTTAGGCTTGAAATCATTTGATATAAACAGTAAGGGTGATTGAGTCTCTATCTACCTCCCATCCAACCCTTCCCCAATCCTCATAATTATAGACCTCGTGAAAATCTTTTAGAGCGAAAAGGCAACAGTCGAAAATCCTATGGACGACGTAATAATAAAATAAAGATGCAGTTTCAGACCTATCATTTTCTTCAAAAGGAAAATTGTGTGTAGTCTACTTGATCTGCGCGTTGCCCAGAAGGAAGATACACATCACAAAAATATAATTTCAAAAAAAGTATAAAAAGGCAAACTCCTCTATTCGTATCAATCAGCATCAACTTTTTAGCATTACGATTATTTATTAAGTTTTCTAAAAAAAAATATTTGTACAAATCACAAACATTCTGGTCGCTTGCAATGTAACTGAAAACTATTGACTTAAGGGCATCGTCTGTCATCCATTTACATGGGACTAACATCCTCCTTATCCCGAAAAATAATTCGGATTATTTACGATGAGGGGAAAATCCCTCGCACATTAATCAACTTCAAATATTGATTCTCCGACCTTTATAAAGCGAGCTCAAATCTGCTCATTTGGTTTCTGGGGGTTTCCCAAACAGATATCGTTTTTTTTTTTTTAACCTACACCTTGAAACAAAATAATACGAAAACAACAAAAATGGTATTCTGTTGATAATGCTTTTGATAGTAACTGTATCTTTGATTCTTTCTTCTAATATATTTTGATATATTTTAAAGCCCCACTGGACTACTTATAGCTACTTGCGCCCTCTATGACCCTTCGTCCCCCATGATCCTCTTTTTCTTATGTTAAGTGAGAGCTGATTTGATGAGATAATAACCTGTCAGTAACCTTGCAGAGTGGTCTAATCCCTCTTGTAAACTAGTGCAGATGGGCTGTAAATTCCCTTTAATTTCTTCCATTAGCCTTTGAGACCAATTTCTTGTTTCTCTCTCTCTCTCTCTCTCTCTCTCTTTCTCCCGCTGTGGCTCTATAGGTGTACGTCGCATAAAAGAAAACAAAAACAAGATGAAGAAATTCAGGGCAGCTGAACAAATGGCCATGGCCGGTTTCTTATTCATGACTTGCCTAAAGGGTAAAGATATCACATGATTCTACATAATACCAACTGTCAATAGTTCGATTTCTCAAATTCCCAAAACCTTTTTTTGAAAAGTAGTTTTTCACTCAAATTCTTTAAAATCTACCCGTACTAGGAGTCATGTCGTTTATTTAAATGTCCTTGGAGCGTATTATAAAAGGCAAGAAATTCATGTAACGAAACAAAAAAAATGGACGGATTATTGTAGTGACGGAAAGACACAAACTTTTTTTCCTTTTTAATACTTTTAGAGAGGATAATTGAAGACGGGAATTGGACATCGTGGCTATTTACGCATAGTTAGAAATAATCTTCTAGTAACTTCCTAGATATTCATTAATTAAAAAATGCAGTGGCTAAGTGGTTTATTCAGGTGTTGACGTCACGATGGGTTCAGCCTATATTTGGGCATGCAAAGAAGTAGGTAGCTAGTTTTATAGGGTTGATGAATGCTCTCATGGGAGCGATACTAATTTCCTTTTTCGACATCAATCTAGTAACATTAATGTTAAGGATGCAAATGAGTTTTCCCAGGCACCAACCGGGTAACATTACTCATGATAATGTTTATTCTTGTCATCATATTTTCTTCGAAAGATGGTTAGTGATTTGGACGACCCGATTTGTCATGGCTCGTAAAAAATGAAAACTCATTTGTTTTGTTTGTTTGTTTGTTCAGTTGATTCATTCTATTCTTCCATGTGCATGTAGTCTATTTTTGGTCACGATAGAGCTTCTGATCAACAGTTCGGTTGATTTTTTTTGCCAGGACTGTAACTACCAATCCAAAAAATAAATGGCCAATACGACTTTATTCTAGGCAGTTGACACAGATGCTCGGCTTTTAAAGAAGAGGCTAGATATAAAACAGATCATCGCGTCATAGTTCTCGAGCTACAAGCTAATAATCAGACTCAAGAAACTGCGATTATTGGGGCCTGTAAATTGGCCAAACCTCAACTCATAGACGACCATCTGCAACAGAAATAGGTCTAACAAACAAGCCAAATTGAATTTGCTACCGCTAGATAAAACCCTTTCAAACTGATGAACAAAGCTACGTCATATTAGATAGCGGGAAATGACATTCAGCAACTTAAAACACCCATCTTACAAGCCCGAATGCCTCATTTCTTTGACTATATTTATCCATTAAGAGTGACATATCCATTGGAACGTGACTCATCGTACTTCAATGTTGGCAAGTTATGAAAACAGGTTATCGTTGATGTTGTTGTTATTCGTATTGTTTTCGCTAGATTATACAATTTTTGGCCAAGTTCTCAGTTAATACGGATCCCATCCCCGGCTCCCTTGCAAAATATATAGTCTCCCGATGGTCCACGGGGGGGGGGGGATGCTCTCATACAGCAGTAACCTGAATTAACCATGCCCAACTTGTCATAGGAATTACCAGGGGGCATTATGTGCCATGAATAAACGTGTAACGCTTGTTCAACATCTTCCACGTGTAAACAAGATGACTTTTAGCCCTTAAGAGACAAGTACCATACCATCAGATCATGCAAAGTAGCCGGAAGATGGTAGATTCGTGATGAAAGCATCTTGACTTGAATAAACTAGGGATCAAAATGCACGAGATAAAGAAATGCATCGCAAATAGATTCATGTAGGTCCTTGAATTGGTTTACGAGTCATCTAACGAATTTGCAAAAGAACTCAAACAAAACTATTGTGCGCTCTCCTCCTCCCCCCCCCCCCCTCCTCTCTCCCTCTCTCTCTCTCTCTCTCTTTTGTCACTCTCTCTCTCATTCGCTCTCTCTCCTTTAGATCTACCTTTCACTTCAGCCTGACAGGGTGTTATTAGTGCTGTTTTACCTTCGATTCTGCCAATATAAATATCCCCTTTTCCTCCCCCCCCCCCCCCTTCGCTCTCTCTCTCTCTCCTTCTCTTTCTCCCTCTCTTTCTCTCTCAATCCCTCCCTCGAGTTGTTATTGGTACCATTTTACCGTAGGTCCTTCCGAGACATGTTTTCCCTCTCTCCCTCTTTCTCTCTCTCTCTCTTCCTCCGTTTCATCTCTACAGCTTTTTATTTTCCAAATTTGTTATTGGTACCGTTTTTCCGTAGGTTCTTCCTAAACGCATTTCCTTTCTGTTGATCGCGAACCCGAAGTGGCAAGCCGTCGGGTGCTTTGGCACATTTTCTGCAGCACCCAATCTGCTCATGTACCGGGCTCTTGACTGCTTGTGGTATAAAAACAAACAAAATGTGACTGAAAGTTTGGCGAGCAGTAACATTAGCAGATTAAGTCAAGAGTGAAAGTAAAGAGTGTCTTCTAATGTTTCATTTACTTCTTCTACCCCTCAAGTTCTGTTAAAATGATGAGATATATAAAAAAAAAAATAATGATATTAATTATAAAAAGAACAATAATAAAAATAATGTTACGGATAATAAAAAAAGATGATAATAATAAAAATTACAATAACAATAAAATCAATGATACTTGTGATGATAGTAAAAAAAAATCATAATAAGAAATAGTGATATAATATAAATTAAAAACTACTTCTTTATAAAGCTTTTAATACATGTTTCTAAGCGCTGTGCAGACATATTATTACCCGGCCATCGGATTCAGGCTTGCCCGCACAATGTGTGCACATTCTTCACTTCTTGGGAGTATTCCAGCCAGGTGCCATTTTGCCTACGTTTTCAATGCTATCATATCCATAATAGTTGAACACTGAAGGACGCTTGAA